>PVIW01003450.1:38332-167496 GCA_004026585.1 Noctilio leporinus | reverse complement strand
CAGTGGATGATTGGATCAAAAAACTTTGGTACATTTACACAATGGAATTCTATATAGCAGAAAGAAAGAAGGAACTTGTACCCTTTGCAACAACATGGATGGAACTGGAGAGTATTATGCTTAGTGAAATAAGCCAGTCAGTGAAGGACAAATATCATATGATCTCACCCATTACGGGACAATAATGAGCAAAACTAACGACAAGCAAAACAGAACCAAGTATATGAATACAGTGAATAGGCCTTCAGTGGTTAGGGGGAGAGGGGTTGGGGGAGAGGGGAGGCAGAGGCAAGAAAGGGGAGCAGCTTAGACAAGAACCTAGTATAAAGGAACCATGGACATGGACAACAGGTGGGATTGACTTTGTGGTGAATGGGTGGGTGGGGAGGGGGACAGAGGGGAGCAAAAAGGGGATGGATGTGATACACAACAATAAAATTTAAAAAAAAAAAAGGAAGGGAAGGAACAGATGCTTGGGACATTTTCATTTTCTGAATGGTGTCGAAAGCTGAGTGTTTTTGCCAGGTGACTCAACCAGAGACAGCCTGAAAACCAGCAAGGCGGGGCCCCTGACTCCCCGCCACTGCTCCTTCTCCCAGGTGCTGTGGGGTATGGAACTGAGTCCTGATTCCAGCCAGGAACCGGAAGGAGGATCAGCTGTGCTGTAGCCAGCAGCTCCCAAGTTGGGTGGTCTGGGCCCCTCAAAGGCGGTGGTGGGGTTCTGGGACACAGGCTGGGGCTGTGGGTTCCGGGGCCTCTGCTGAGCTGTCTTAGCCCCAATAGCTCTGCCTACTGAGAGCCCAGGGGGGCCAGGCAGCTGCTGCCGTCTCAGTGCACTGACCCATGGGAGGCAAGGACTTGATATCATCCCCACCGGCCAGCTGGGGAAACCGAGGCTCAGGCATCTCAACGCAGGTGTGAACAGAGCCACGTGTACTTGAACCACAGCGACTTTTCAAAGAAGGACTGTAGACTCCCCCAGCTCATGAATGTGGAAGTTGAGGCCCAGAGCTGAGGCTCCTTGATGTGACTTTGTCTGAGCCCCTGTGCATGGGAGGGCAGGCTTACAGCCCTCCAGCTTAGGCGCAGGCCCCAGCAGCGCATCCGGATTCCGGAGCACAGCGAGCACGGCTGGGCCTGGCTCGTCCAACATCAGGGCTTGAGTCCTCAAGGGCTGCACCCTGCAAGCCTGCCGGAGCAGCAGGGTGGACCCTCCCAGGGTCGTGGAAGGGGCTCATTGCAGGCTGGACTTGGTGCAAACAAATGTCTGCAGTGTGAAGCTGTAGTTCCCGACCCTCAGAGGAGCTCCCTGGGCTCTGCTTTCTTTTTGCAAGGTGCAAGAACTGCTAGCATGCGATGGGGACCCCTAGAGCCAGGGAGAGCCGGTGCCAGGCCCCATGCAGAAAGGTGCCCCTGCGAGGCTGGGCCCGCAGAGAGGGGCCTCAGGCCAGGTGCACGTTTGCCCGCAGCCCCAGCCGCCTGGAAAGGAGCCGGTAGGATGGCCCTGTTTCAGAGGAGGAAACAGGAAGCGGCATGTACAAGAGACCTCCTGGGTTCCCCCAGTTGGGAAATGGGACTCAAAGGTGGTTTGCCTCCCTGCAAAGCGCTTCCTCCCTGGGAGCTGCAAGAGGTCCACCCTAGGGAGTCCAGGCAGTCGGTGTGGCAGGGTGTGGCAGGGTGTTGGAGGCCCAGCCCTGCAGCCCTGGCCCCGCCCCAGGTGGCCCTGGCCCCAGCGGGAGGCAGTGCTGGTGCAGGCGGTTGGTACTAGCCTGGAGCACTAGTACACATTTTCAGGCAAATTCCTGCCAAGGTGCGTGGATGAAGCATCAGCACGCACTAGGCCAGGGGCTCCCATGCTGCGTCTCACCCTGGACCTTGCCTCCCTTCCTGCCCACATGGAAGGGGTCTTCTGTGGCCTTCCCAGGGCCAAATACCCCTGCTGGGTGCCCCCTAGCACTGTGCCACATCCTGGGTCTGACCTCAGTCTCTTCTCCGGAAAAGCCCTTGTGATTGGTGCTATGACTGCAGAGCCTCAGGGTCACACACTGGGAGGGGGCAGAGCTGGGCCCTGAGCTGGGCCTCTCTGACCCCGAGGAGGGACTGCTGCACCACTGAGCGCTTCCTCCGGGGTGGACATAATTGGGTCAGATGTCCCGAGCACTCTGTGGTGCCTCAGTTTCCATTATCTGCTAAGTGGGGGGCTCCCTGGCTGCAGGACTGTGGGGGTGATGCACCCAGGGTACTACCATTGTCCTCCACAAATGCATTCTAGTGCCCTGTGAACGAGTGCCAGGTGCCCCGCTCTCCGTTTATCGACCTGTCACTCAGAACCTCCCTCGCCCCAACCTGATTCCCTCTAAAGCTCAGTGCACACCTGCCTCCTTCAGGCGCCATTCCTCTCCCTTCTTCCAGGGCCTCGGGATGGAAAAGCCAGTTTTTAAGGGTTTGGGAGGGTGGGCAACGATTCTTAAGACACAGAAAGCACTGACCATAAAGGAAAAGAGTGATACTTGGACTGTATTTATTAATAACTTTTTAAATTAAAATGTTATTTTTTTTGAGTTATAGCTGACATGTAACATTAGTTTCAGGTGTACAACATCATGATGGAATATTTGTAGATAAATCACCACAGTAAGTCTACTTAACGTCTGTTATCGTCCTTGGCAACTCTCAGATATGCCCTACAGGATTTATTAACTACTGTCACCATGTTGCATGTTCATCCCAATGAGTTAATTATTTTATAACCAGAAGTTATAAAATAACTTCTGCCTTTTGTACCTTTTGATCCCCTAAACCCATTTTGTCCCCCAACCCCCGCCCCCTCTAGCAAACCACCAATCTGTTCTCTATATGAGCTTTTTTTTTTTTTTAAAAAATGATAGCTTTAAAAAGTTCCACATGTAAGTGAGCACACAGTAGTTATCTTTCTCTGTCTGACTTATCTCACTTAGCACAAGGCCCTCAAGTTTCATCCATGTTGCAAATGGCAAGATTTTATTCTTTTCCATGGCTGAATAGTATTCTAGTGTGTATACCCCACTCCTTCTTTATCTGTTCATCCATTGATAGATACTCAGGTTGTTTCCATATTTTGGCAATTAGATATAATGGCTCAATGAATAAAGGGGCGCATATACCTTTTCTTGTTTTCTTTGGATAAATACCCATAAGTGGAATTGCTGGATCATACAGTAGTTCTGTATTTAACTTTCTGAGGAACCTCTGTCCTGTTTTCCATACACCAGTTTACATTCCCACCAATAGTGCGCAAGGGTTCCCTTTGCCCACACTCTTGTCAATATTTGTTATTGTCTTTTTTATAACAGCCATTTTAACAGGTGTGAGGTGATAGCTCATTGTGGTTTTAATTTGCAATTCCCTGATGATTAGTGATGTTGAACATCTTTTCACATACCTGTTGGCTATCTGGATGTCTTCTTTGGAAAAAATGTCTACTCAGACCCTCTCCTAATTTTTAATTGGTCATTTATTTTGCTATTGAGTTGTATGAGCTGTCTGTATAATTTGGATATTAACTTATTGAATATATGATTTGCAAATATTTTCTCTTATTCTGTAGGTTGCGTTTTCATTTTTTTGGATTTCCTTTGTTGTACAGAAGCTGTTTCATTTGTTATAGTCCCATCTGTTTATTTTTGCTTTTGGAATCTGATCCAAAAACTCATTGCTAAGACCAATGTCAAGGAGTTAGTTTACCACCCATCTTTTCTTCTAGGACTTTTACGGTTTCCGGTCTTACACTGAAGTCTTCAATCTATTTGAGTTCACTTTAATACATGGTATAACAGTGGTCAAGTTTCATTCTTTTGCATGTGGCTGTCTAGTTTTCTCAATACCATTTGTTGGAAAGACTGCCTTTACTCCATAGTATATTCTTGGTTCCTTTGTCATAAATTAATTGAGCCATATCTGCATGGGTTTATTTCTGGGCTCTCTGTTCTGTTCCATTGATCTATGTGTCTGTTTTTACACCAGCACCATGTATCATAAATTTTGATTACTATAGCTTTGTAATACAGTTTGAAATCAGGGAGCGTGATGTCTCTAGCTTTGTTCTTTCTCAAGATTGCTGTGCCTGTTCATGGTCTTCTGTGGTTCTATTCCAATTTCAGGATTGTTCTGTTTCTGTGAAAAATGCCATTGGAATTTTGAAGACTGCATTGTCTATAGATTGCTTTGGGTACTATGGACTTTTAAGCAATATTAATCCTTCTAAGATTAATTCTAGCCATCTATAAACATGAAATAGCTTTTCGTTTATTTTTGGCTTCTTCAATTTCTTCCATTAATGCCTTATAATTTTCAGTGGATGGGTCTCTCCTTGGTTACATTTACTCCTAGGTATTTTACTCTTTTTTTTTTTTTTTTAAAAAAAGGTTTTATTTCATTATTTTTAGGAAGAGGGGAAGGGAGAGAGGCAGAGAGGGAGAGAGACATCAATGTATGACTGCTTTTCACCTGCCTCCAGCCACAGACCTGACTGGAGACCTGGTTTGCAATCTTGTTATGTGCCCTGGCTGGGGAATTGAACTTGTGACCTTTGGGTTCACAGGCTGGCACCTTATTCACTGTGCTCCAGCCAGGGCGGTATTTTACTCTTTTTGATGTAGTTGTAAATGGGATCCTTTTCTTAATTTCTCTTTGTCATAGTTCATTATTAATGTACAGGAAAGCAAATAATTTTTGCATATTGATTTTATAATCTGCAACTTTATGAATTCAGAAAGGCATTCTAGGTAGAGGGAATAGCATATGCAAAGGCAAAGAAGTACAGAGTTAGGTGCCACAGGGAGATTGGTGGGAGGTGAGGCTCAGATGGGAGGCAGAGGCAGATGTGGGGAGATGGTGTGCAGACACCTGACTTGGACTTCGTTGGAAGTGCAGTCTTGTTAGATGGATCTTGGGTGGAAAAGGGATAAAATGGGAAGACTCTGGAGGCTGGGGAATGGTTACAGGGCTGATGCTGTGACCCGGGTAAAAAGTACCGAGGGCCAGAACTCAAAAAGGAGCCTCAAGAAAACAGTGGTTGAATTTGAAAATGAATTTAGATCAGAGAACTGTTCAGCTGGCAGAGGGGGTGACCATAGATGGCTACAGGGGGTGGCATGGGTGACTCTGGCAGGGATGGTAGAGCTGTTCCAGATGTAGGATTTAGAAGGCGGGCCCTTTGGGGCTTTGGGGGAAGATGGTACATTCAGTTTGGGCTATGCTGAGGCCAACGTGGGACCTCCAGGTCGCTGCTGGAATTGTCATAGTGGTCTAGTGACAGAGCTAAGCATAAAGACATGGGCTACTCCCAGGATGCAGACGGGAGAGAGAGAGGCAAGGGGGGTGTCTTAGGGAGCCCCAGAGTCTTAGGAATGAGCCAGTTTGTCTGTAAAAAAAAAAAAAAAAAAAATAGGCAGAGCAGGGGGAGAAGTTGGCCGGCATGTGTACCCCATGGGATGGAGTGAGACAGGCTAGACCATTTGCTTTGCGAGGACAGGGATGACACTGCAAATCCTTAGTGCCTACCTCAGGGGCTTACACATGACTTGGATGGCTAGACAGATAGATGCAAAGATGAATGGTGTGTCACTCACCTCACCATCTTCCCTCGCATTGCAGCTGCGGATGGGGTGCTTTTCCGGCTTCCTGGGAAAGTCTCCCATCTCTGCCCATGGTCCTGCCTTCCCTTGTAGCAGATGCCTCTCCAGGCCCCAGACCTGCTCCAGATCCTCTGTGATCACACATTCTCCCTCCCACTTGGGCCACAGCAACCAGGGGCAGGAGGGGTCACCTGACCCAGGCCAGCCAATCAGAGTCTGTCCCGGGACGCTTGCCTCTGGGTCTTCTGAACTGAGAACGCATGAACTTGGGAGGCTGTGCGTACACACCCATGTGTGTGACATGTATCCTGGTGCGCAGAGAACATGAGGGGGCGGCCAGGGTGTGAGAGAATGAGAAGCTAGCAGACACCCAGGTAGAGGTGGACAAGGCAGTGTGGGCAAGGCAGGAGAAACAGCTGCCGCAGACTCCGGCCTCCCTGAGGGTCCTGCTCTGGGCCCACCTCCTGCCGCTGCCTTGGCTTTGGCTGCTATGTATGGATTTCAGTTTCGCTGTCCGAAGACCGGTGTAGGAGGCCTGGGGCTCCGAGCATCCAGCAATCTGCGTGCCTTCCTGAACAGTGCTTGATCAAGGCCCCTGCAAACAGACTGATTCTGGGATGTCGGTGCTTAGTGACCCGGCACATGCTATGGATGGCAATGTAGAACCCAGGCCCCAAAGAAAGATCCATATGTCACTCGGGCTCTGCTAGTGCTAAGTGCCCTGTGACTGTCCTCATGCCATCTTCCTAAGGGAGGTACTGTCCCCATTCTGACAGGTGTTGGGCCATGAGCTAAAGGCCACGTGGTAAGTGGCCGAGTGAGGATTTGAATCCAGCTCCTTAGATTCCACACTGGGTGTTCTTTGTGGGTTTCTCATGGAATTAATGCTCTGGGGCCTTTTCTTCTGGGAGATGCCAGAGGCAGGGGCCTGGGCTGGAGTTGTGACGCTCTGTGGGGACCCTCATGGTCCTGAGATGAGGTGACGTGAGCTAAGGATCGCCCTGGCCTTGCCGGAGTCTAGCATGAACAGGGCTGGAGGCAGGGACAGCTCCCACCGTGCTGTCTAGCCCAAAAATGTAAAGGTCACCTACAAAGGCAAAGTGCTTTGATAGTGAAACCTGAACTGGCGTGTCCTCACAAGGAGCCCTTGCTTGTCCTGGGGCCCTGCAGCCCCTCCCTGTCATCTGGGGAGGTGTCTTACAAGCAGGTGAGCAGTCGGGACAGGACTGAAACGACGCAGCTGCGTGTCCTCCCAGCTGCCAGACCCCCTGCGCTCGCCCAGACAGGGCTCCGGGGCAGGCCGCAGATGAAAGCGCCGCATTCCTGGGTGGTGACCCGCCGAAATGCACACGTCTTGCAGGCTTTTCCTGCAACTGGGATTGCCTCCTCCGGGAGCATTCCTGAGGGCTGGTGGCCTGCCTGCCTGTTTCTGGCTTGTAACCGGGCTGTCTACCCTCAACAGGGCAGGGAAGCCCAACAGCTCCTTCAAGAAGGTTGGAAGGTCGGGTGGTGGCCACCTGCTCCCAAAGGCCGTGGCTGGACAGGCCAGTGTCTGGGACATGGCGGCCTGAGGGGCCCTATCTTGGGTGGCTTCAGAGATCGCAGCAAGCCAGGAAAAGGTTAAAACACATTTATTTAACAAATTATATTAAGACAATCACACAGTGAAACTTCCCTTTGCCAAGTACAAGAGTCACCTCAAATAAATACACGCGGGAAGGCCGCGTCCCCACAGCCGGCGCGCAGTGGCCCGTCGGGGGCCTGGTGGCCGCCCAGCAGCTTGCGCCCTGGGCTGGAGGACGGGACCCCAGCTCGAGGTGGCGACAGCTGCAGCTGCTGCGGGCCACGTCTACACAGGTGACGAAAGCTGGGCTGACCCAGGCGGGCAGCTCAGGGGTGGGAGCGCGGGCGGGGCTCGGCCCCCAGGCCCGGGAACAGGAGACAGTGCGTGGAGGCAGGTGGGCTCACCCTGCAGGCACCGGACGCTCTGTGGAGGCTTCTCTGCCCGCGTCCTCGGGCTCCCGATCGCAGGGGAGCTGTGGGCTGGGCTCCCCTCAAGATGGCAAGTGAGGGGGCAGCCAGCAGCCCTAGGGAGCCCTCATCCGAGTGGGGCGGTGGGGTCGGGGCTCGGGCCCCGGTCCCTGCTCAGCTCCCATCGCGGCGGCTGGGGTGTCCATCACCGGACCGGAAACTCACAGGTCGTCATGAGGCGTGTGCTTATGTTGGGACAGCTGGCACCGCGGGCTCCGGGGCCAGAGGCGGCTGGGGTCTAACACTTGTCCCTGCCCTTTACCAGCCTTGTGCCCTTGGGCAAGTCTCAGCTTCTCCGTCCATAACAAGGAGCAAATAGCATCCACTTCTGAGTACGTTTGGTTCTTGGGGGAATGACAGGAGAAAATGTGCTTGAGGTGCCGGCCTCACGCCTGGCACAGACTGTGGGTGTAGCTGTTAGTTCTTCTTGCCCCCTCCCACCCCCCTGCTTTCTGAAGGACTTGGGGCGGGCGCAAAACAGTCCCTAGCCAACCCCAGCAGCTTCTCACCACCCACCGTGTGTCACCAGCACGGTGGGCAGACAGGCTGCCACCCTCCCGACGGGAGCTCAGAGAGCCTGGGGTCTAACCCGCTGTTCTGTCCTGCCGCGGGGCTCTCCTCTCTCCAGGCAGAGGGGGTCATGGCTGAGGCTAGTTCTTGGACTTGGGTGGGGAAAAGCCTTGTTATACATTTGCAAGTGACCCTGGAGCAGAGTACGCACTCCTGTCACCGCCGTGCTACTTCCAAGGCCTTTGGAAAGAGTCCGAACTTCCAGAGGGGAGAGAAGGCAAGAGGGTGCTGTGCTCTACTTAGTCTTTTCAGGGGGGAGGGGAACGCTGTGGGGCCAAGGGCAGGCCCTCTGCCCTTCCTTCCCTCCTCACCTGGACAGATGGCTTGTCCAGAAGGAAAGAGAAGGTCAGTCAACCTGCAGGTAGGGGCCAGAGCCCTGCACAGGCTGGGCACCCGCCCGCACAGGAGCTCAACCTGGCCCACCTCTCCCAAGGCAAAGAAACGGTCAGGAGCAGCTGAAGGTGCCTCACAGCCAGCTACTGCCACGGGCCCTGCCAGGCTGTCTCAGGGTGCCACTCATCCCGACATTCTCTGTCGATGCTGTTACCTAGACTCAGTCCACCATGCTGGGGAGGTCTCCCAGCTTGTCTGAGTGTCCCCAGGGGTGTGAACGGGGAGCAGAGGACACCCCTCCTTTCACTGATGACCATCCTCCCTGCTGCGTCCGGCACTGCTGTACCTGAACTTTCTCGGGCCCAGCAGAGCTGCTGAAATGCCTGGTTGCTCGGCCGGGGAGAAGGGGGTTCCCAGTCAGAGAACCTTACAGTCTGGGTGTGAAAAACAATTGGAGGACACAGTGATCAGGGCTCTGCCGCCCCCACCCCTTCAGCCTGCTGGACAGCACCCCCGGCTGTTGGGCTTCCAGTCATACAGGTCACTTGGTCTTGAACCAGCCACCCATCTGTAAAGCAGCAGCAGACACACGTGTTCTGAGCCCAGGGGGTTCCCCCAGTTCTCAGAAACACAACTAGCTTATTCCAGCGGGTGCATCTGAGACCAATGGTCAAACACCGATCCCAAAGGTCCTCGGTGGATTGCTGTCTCCAGTGGGAAGTCTCCCGGGCTCTGACAGGTTCCCCAAGTTGGCTTTCCCTGCCACCTTGCCGTGTGGGAGGCACAGGACGGCTACTCACCAGGGGTGGCCTCAGGCTGGGGGAAGGGGAGGTGAGGCGACCACTTCCCTCATGCACAGAATCAGGAGAAATCAACACAAACACCAGGGCGGTGGCCAGGGGCAGAGGTGAGCGGGGCTGACAGGTACTGAGGTATTTTTGGCCCTGCCCTGCTTCTTCGCCAGTGGCCACTCTACTGACTGTTGGCTGGTCCCTGCTGCACTCCAGCCACCCAGCTAAGCACGGGTCATCCCGGGGCCGGCAGGGAGGAGAGGTCTGCTTCTAACGGTGGCTCTGTGGGTCGGGGGACCTCACTGCTCTTCACGGCACCTTGCCCCATGCTGGCCTCCGGGCGCGCACCACACCTGGGCAAATCCCCACCCACTTGGTGACCCCCCACGATGGGAGACAGCAGCAGCCAGACAAGGCAGGTCACTGGGGTGAGGGCCAAGCCTCCAGGCATGGCAGCAACCTCTGTTCTCATGGCAAACGTGTGACGTTGAACTTGGCAGCCAGCACTGTGTCCAGGGGCCATCAGTGGCCTGGGTCAGATGGACTTTTCTAAACGATCGGTCCTATGAGCAGGAGGCTGTCAGGATATGGCCCGGCTCTGAGAAACCAGATGACCAGGTGTCCCTGTCCTTCTGAGGCTGGGTACTGGTTCACAGCACCGGGCAGAGGCCGCTGGCACGGCTCATGGCCCATGGGCGCCGCAGAGATGAGCCCTTTTGTGGGAAGTGGTGTGAGGTGGGTGAGCCCAGCACCCTGGCAGAACGCTGCTCTCTGCCCAGACAGTGAGCCCCCTCTGTGCCGGCCGTGGGGCCGCAGCTCCCTGACCCCATGATGTCCAGTGTGTGAATCCGGTCATGAGTCAAGCACAGGACGTCCACAGAGGAACAGGGAGCAGGGCACCGGTCCCCTGGGCCCCCTCCTGTGTTCCTCAGGGCTGTCGTGAGATGCTGGGGGCACTCGATGCCATCGGTGTGAGGGACTTGTTGTATGGCAGCTGGGTCTGGGCGATCAGTGCTCCCTGGGGTTCCTGTGCAAAGCTGCCGCCCCTCAGGGCCTTCTTCCAGGAGGAAAGCAATGGCTTAGTGGCAGGCGGCAGGAGTGAAGGGAGCTGGTGGCACCACTGGGCGTCTGGAGCACCTGTCCAGGGGCCTGGGGGTGACGCCCGTGGAGGCGGGGCTGCTGGAGGGCGACTGCTCGTCACAGACAGGGAAGGGGCCGCTGGCACTACAGCACACAGGTTAGTCGAGGTTATGAGCCGCATCCCCGGACGGGTGGGTGTCATGTCAGGCAAGCCGATGACCGAAGATGGAGGAGCTCAGCTGCCCGCAGTCTCCCAGACGAGCCCCGTGGGGAGGGTGAGGTGCGGGCAGGAGCGGGACGGGGCGGGGCGCTCAGTAGTCTGGGCCGACACGTCTTCTCCCCGCTGGTGCAGGTGGCGTCTGGGCCCTCAGGACTGGGGGACCTGCTGACAGCGCGTGGGGCTGGGCGGAAGCCTGGCAGCGGCACTCTGCTCCGTGCGGAAGCTGTACTCGTACTGCGGGGGGAACGGGCGGAGAGGCACGGTCAGCGCGGAGGACCCCGGTGCTGAGCCCCCGCACGTGCACATGGGCTGTGGGGCTGGGCGACAGCGCGTGTACACTCACCCTGGTGCTGCAGGGGCCTGGCTGGTGTGTGAGGGCAGGTACCTTTCCCAGTCCCCACCCTCTCCCCGCAAGGTGAGACCTCAGCACCGGCAGCGCCCAAAGCCGTGATGCTAGTCGCAGACGCCGTGAGCACCCTCCTGCCTCCCATGACCCAGCGGATGGCCCTCGTTCTACCGGGGCAGGAGTCGCTCCCTGGTGAGGGGCAGACCTGGGACTCCATCCCAAACCTGACCCGAGGCTGCCGCAGACGCCAGGCTCAGGGGCCCCCCGGCCTGCTGCTCTGCTCGTGTTCCTGCGCACGGCTGATGATCACTGTGTGACAGGAGACCACCTGCGCATGCCGTCCTTGCTGAGGTCCCAGAACCACTCCCTGAAGGTGTGCAAATGTCTTCACCAGCCGACGGGACCTGAGCCGCCTCGGGGGCAGCGCCCCATCGGCCACCCAGTCTGAGCCGCCTGCCCAGAGTGAGAGCTCAGCCCTCATGCTCCAGAGCCTGGCTTGCCTAACAGATCCTGGGTCACTGGAAGAGGGAAGGCAGGTCTGGAGTCTGATGGGCAAGTATCTCTCTATGGCGGGGGCAGGGGGCCTGAGGTTCACCTTGGAGGCCAGGTGGGATTTCAACATCTCCATGCTGGGCAGGGCAGAAGGGGCACAGGTGGGGGGCACGTGAGGGGTGTGGCTGGGCAGAGAGGGGCCGGCTGGAAGGAAACGGCCTGGAACTCTAGGCCAAGGCAGCCAAGGGGTCCTATGGGTTCTGGGAATGAGGAGCTTAGCTTCGGTCAAGCATTTAAAATATTTGAAATCTTTTTAGCAGTTAGACTTGTCATGAAAAGGACTGAAATCAGCAACGTGGCTGCCTAGTTGAACTTGGCCACCACCCGAAGCCACCTCCTCTGGGACACTGGAGGGTGGCTGTCAGAAGATGGCAGGGGGCATCTACTGCAGGGAGGGCTGCAGACCCCACCCGTGGGCTCCAGGTGCCCCCACCAACTCCCCCGACCAGGCAGGCTGGCAGGGCCCACCTAGCACCAGCCTCCCGGCCCCACGGGTGCCTGCAGCAAGGAGGCAGCTCTGGGGGCCATGCGGAGTGAAGAGAATAGCTAAGAGTGGAGGGTTTTAGGTTTGTGTCCCCAGCCCCACCGCCTGACAGCCCCACTGGAGCAATGCAGGACGGACAGGCAGACACAGCTCTGAGCTGGGGCTGGGTGAGGCCCAGGCTGATCCCACCCTTGGGTGAACGGCGGAGGTGAGCAGCCTCAAGCAGCCAGTGGAGCCGGTGACGCTGAAGACAGGAACGTGGTCCCTACAGACAGCATCTGTCACCAGAAGGGGCGGGTGCTGATGTTGCAGGGTGACCTCAGGCAGGTCTCTGCCCCTCTCTGAACCTCCGTAAACTCACCTTAGGAGTGGGGTCACGCCAAGAAATGACAAGTGTTGATGAGGCTGTGCTGGGATTGTAAACTGGTGCAGCCACTAAGGCAGGCAGTACGGAGATCCTTCACAAATGAAAACTAGAACTATGATATGATCCAGCAATTCTACCTGAGTTTTTGTCCGATGAAAATGAACACATAGACTTGACGAGAGATCTGCACCTCTATGATCACTGCAGCAGTATTCACAACAACTAAGGCAGAGAAACAACCTGACTGCTCCCCTGTAGGTAAATAGTGGTACACATACACAGTGGATTATTATCCAGCCATAAAATGAATGAAATGTTGCCATTTGCCACAGCATTATGCTAAGTAAAATAAGTCAGATGGAGAAAGAAAAGTGCCCTATGATCTCACTTATGTGGCATCTAAAAGAATAAATGACACAAAACCACCCCAGCCGAGCTCACAGATACAGAGAGAACAGATGGGTGGTCACTAGAGGCAGGGGGTAGGGAGCGGGTGGGTAGGGGACAGGGGTCAAAAGGTGCCAACTTCCAGTTAAAATCAGTCACAGGGATGTACATACAGCGTGCTGACTACAGGCAATAACACTCCACTGCATATTTGAAAGTTGCTAAGAGTAAATCTTAAACATTCTTGTCACAGAAGTCTATAGAGACAGATACTCACTAGACTGATCATTCTGGAATATATACAAGTACTAAGTAATTATATTGTGTCTCTGAAATGAAATAATGTTGTACCTCAATTACACCTCAATTTATAAAAGGGAGTGGCAACGAGGTTCCACAGGTAAAGGGCCCGCCCACACCTGGCACCAGGCAGGCACTCCCGGCGCACCTGCTGGCACTTGGGAGGATCAAAGCAATGCCCAGATCACTCTTCTGCTCTCTGGTGGCTGGGACACAGGCCAGGGCCTGGGGATTCCAGTCCACAGCGGGTTTTGGAGGCGGAGGACTTGGGGCAAAGCCTGGGACGATACTGCCACCTCGTGGCTGCTCAGGTGCATCGCAGCAGGAAGCATGTCCTCAATGCTGGCTCCGTACCCACGACATCCACCCTGTACTGGGTGCTGGGGCCAGATGAGCGCCCGCAAGGGTGACAAGGGAGGGATGTGGGCACGACCCGTTAGTGCAAATGAGCAACATAGGAGGGCAAGAAGGCTGGGTGAGAGAACACGAGTGTTTCTGCCACTGGCCGAGGGTGGTCCCCAAGGAGCACCAGCGGGGGGTCACTTGGCCGGGGAAGCCTGGAACCAGAGACAAAGGGATGGAAACTGGAAGCACTTGGGGGTCAGGCAGCTGGGGTTACAGATGTGGGGATGTTTCAAGAAACGTATACAAGGTGTCGAGCCTGGCACCTGGGATGAGCCCAGAGACTGAGGGGGGTGGGCAGGAGGCTGGGGGCTTCATCCCGGCTACTCAGAGACCAGCCTGGGAGGCGCCTGCCTGGGCAGCAGAGGTGACGCACCTCTTACGTGAGGGAGCAACCGTGCCGGGTGCCTAGACCATCTGGGTGGACGCATCTCCTCGGGCAGGCTGTGGGAGAGCTGGCAGTGCCAGGCTGCTGCGGCTGGGGGAAAACATGGGGCGGTCAGGTTGCCCTGAGTTGTTGGGGGCTGGTCAGCACAGAGAGCCCGTGAGGGGAGAGGAAGGAGTAGCTCCCGGATATCCAAAGCCAGAGGCCTGAGCCCTCCGCAGAGCGGGGTGCGGGTGGGAGCGGCCCCAGGAAAGGGTGCTACAGTGTTCTGGATGGCAGGGTGGGTGGCAGCCGGGGGTGGGGGGGAACAGGGCATTTCCAAGCCTGGGAAAGCGAGTGCTGACCAGGGCTTAGTGGGGAGTCCTGAGGCCAGTCCTGGTGGCCAAGAGCAGAGAGACAAGGTCACTAGGAAGGAGGACACAGATGAGCCTTCAAGGACAAGCGGCTGAATTCCTGGGGCCTGGGGAGGGGGCAGGGAGGAGAGCACACCAGACCTGTTCCTGACTCACGGCCCAAGGACACGGCCCCCCCTCCATAGGGCCAGGGATCTGGGCACGGAGCACAGGCTGCTGTCCCCCCACCCCCGCCCCTGCCCTTGGGATTTTTCCCTTTTTAGGTTATATTGCAAGGAGAAAAGGGTGTCTCCCCCCGCCTCTTGTTTTCTCTAAGTCCCCAAATGAAATTTCAACATATGTCCCCTGACATAATCCCCCTTAGGCTGCGGATAACCCTTCCCACAGACGCTGTCCGCGGCGGGGCGGCGGGGCCCCGGGTGTTTGCCCAAGAGACTAGGGCGGCTTCTGGAGGCCCTTTCACTCCCTCGGGCAAACAGCGGGCACCTTTGAAGGTGGATTTGGGCGCAGATCTGTTTACTCAAGACATTAGTCTCCCGCATAAGGAAAACCTGCACTCGCGTACAAACAGCAAATCCTTTTTGAATTAAAAAAATTTTTCAATTAAAAAGAATTTGGGTTCGCAAAGCCGAGCCCAGCGGAGCGTTGCCGGGCCTTGGCGCCCTCTGGTGGCCGCGGGCCACCGTCACAGCAGCATCGGAGGCCGGGCGTGGGCGGCCTCACCCGGAAAGAGACATCACTGTCAGGGGCTCCATCGGGGGCTTTCTTTCCCAGGGGCCACGGGAGGGGTGCTCTGGCCTGGAGGCCCCACAATGGATGCCCTGAAATGACACATCTACTTTCTCGAGCCACGAAGCACAAGCCCCAACTTCCAACGCCTTCTGTCACAGCAAGGCCAGTGTCCTGGCAATGGGGGTTGCTTGGAGGCTGAGTCACTTGCCTGCCCAGCCGCACTGGCCAAAAGGTGGCGACCAATCCTCCCCCTCCCCCTGCCCCAGTCACAAAGGTGTGAGACTCTCCCAAGCCCACTCACGTGAAAGCATCTTGAGAGTGAAAACACCAGTCCTCTCAATGCATCAGCTCCAAGGGTTCCGCCCCAAGCCAGGGAAGCCTGGGCCCCGCCTGGGGTGGGGTGGGGTGGGGTGGGGGTGGCACGGTGGGGCAAGTACAGGCATTTGCCTGAAAACAGTTACCAGACACAACAGAAAACAGCAAGCCTACACGCCCGCCTTCGCTCCCTGGGTCCAGTGGTGATCACAGAGCCCCCAATGAGCAAGGACGATGGGAGAGTTGATTTCAGCACCGAATTTCCAGATGCGGACGGTGAGGCCCAAAATGTCTCACACCCCCCCAGGTCCCAAACCGAGCTGAGGCAGGCTGGCCTGGGTCCCCAGTGATGGCAGGGGACAGGCTCGACTCCGGCCCCGCCGCGGGCATCAGGTGCACGTCTGCAGCCACCTCCTCCTGTGAGGGCACGTGGGGTGGAACAACGGATGTGCCAACCCGATGGCCACTGCAGGGAGTGACAGGGCCCTGGGGTGACCCAGCCAGGTAAGCACCGGTGGAGGGGAAGTAAAGGGACAAGACTCAGGTCAAGGAGAGGAGCCTGGTTCAGGGGCTGACCCCACTGAAGGGTGGGCTCCGGCGGCAGGCAGGGAGATCCCTGCACAGAGGGGTGTACCAGGCTGAGCTGAGGCCCACCTTCCCCGTGGCCTGCCTCCCTCGAGCCTGCCCTGCCTGTCCTCCCCTGGGCCCCGGCACGACTCCTGCTCTTCTCACCACCCGCGGTTAACCCGCATGGGCAATGTGGCTATGGGCAGCTTCCTCGCCTCACTCCAGGGCCCGTGTGCTGCCACCTGTCTTCAGGAGCCTGGCATCCCTGGGGGAGGGATGAGGCAGGTGGCACTGGGAGGAGCCGGACCAGCAGGACCCCGGGCCCTGGCCTCCTCTGGTCTCTCTGCTCATTTCCTGTGGAATCCTGTTCACACTTGGGCTGTGGCTCCACAGAGACAGCAGAAACTGGGAGGAGGGAGGCACCGGGGTCTGCAGGCGTGGAGGTGTGTCCGCACAGCAGCGGCACGGGGAATGTGGGAGCAGCCAGGACTGTCCTCGCACCCCGGGAGGAGGTTCTAGAATTCCCGAGTTGGGCAAAACGCCTTCTTTAGCTCCCTCACTTGGTGAGAATGGGCCTGGAGTGCAGGCATCAGGGATTATGTAGCCTATTACTGAACGGTCACTAATAAGGTGATGGGGTGGCAGGAGCTGCTGGGTCCTGAGTGAGTCAGGACCAAATCCTCACACCCTGTGAAGCTGTACTATTCTTCCCATGACAGATGAGCAAACCAGGGCACAGAGAGCCTGGGTGACCTGACCAAGGCCACCAGGGCTGGGGACACAGCTGGAGGGGCACCTTTAAGTACCACACAGGGGCCCACGGGGCTCCACTGGGAAGCCACCTCCATGTCTGTCCCCTTTGGGTTTGTGAGCTCTGACCTCAAAGCAGCAGCCCTGGAGTTGGGAGGCCTCGGCTCCACCCCATCCCCCTGCTGGGCTGTCCTAAGTGAGGGGTTGGACAAGGGCCCATCCAAGGCCCACCTGCTCTACACGCAGGACCCAGGGCTGTCGGGGCCCAGAGCCCTGCCTCCTCCTGCTCCAGGAACCCAGTCACTTCCTGCATCCTCATCAGTCACCTCCTTTCCTGCTCCAAGCCTGGGGCTCCCCAGGGGGCAGTGACACCTGCTACCCCACTCTCAGGGCATCCTCAGCTCACAAAGCACTTCCACCTGAGACTTGGACAGCACATCAGGGAGTGGGGCAGTGACTCCATCCCTACCTGAGGCCATGTCCCAGCCCTTCCTTCCCTCCGGGTGAGGTGGGAACGGCTGCTGCAGAAACCTAGTCCCCGGGGTGGTGTCCAAGATCTCTCCGTCAAGCACTGTGTCCTCCACTTGCCAGGGCTGGTCCCACCTGTGTCCTTGCCTCGTGCTGCTCCCTTATGGACACCCTTTGTCCCTTGAGTGCCTGAGCCCTGCTTGTCCTGTGAGACCCATCTAAAGGGCACTTGTTCTGGGAAGTAGTCTCCCTTCCCCTACTGCACCTTCCATTTCTGCAGCTCCAGAGCCTAGTAGAGGCTGTGGCCCAGAAGAGATGGATGGATGACTAGATGAACAGATGGATGGCTGGGCAAGTGAGGGAAAGATCAAGCTCTGGGCACAGCTCAATGCGAAGGAGAGAAGGCAGCCAAGGCAAGGAGTCAGCGTGTGGGCAGGAGGTTGTACTCAGTGTTGGACTTTGGTAGAGGCAGCAGTGAGCCCGTGCAGCCTGGGGCCCCCGGGCTACTCCCAGTGCCCGCTGCGCAGGGCGGTGTGCTGGCCCCCACGCTGTGCTACTTCGGTGGAGCCCTGGGCCTATCCACATCACCCCTGTGAGCGGTGAACTTGGGGGTCTAGTGTGATTTGTATTTGTAGCTCTACACACAGACCATGGCCAAGTGGGAGGTTCACACTTTGTTGGCATGCGTGGTGTTTTAAAAACAGTTGTAAACATCGAAAGGTTTAGAGACTATAAAAATGTAAGGGTGTGGCAGTTCTGGACCCTCCTTCTTGCACAGCAACCCCTGGCCCTGCGTGGTTAGATGGAGACATGTCCTAGAGAGGCTGGCGCGTGCTCTCTGCTTCGCCACAGTCCCCACCACTCCCTATAAACTGCCCGACCGGGTGGGGTGTCCCCTGTCACTTCATCAGTGTGATTATGTGGGGCCATAACGGCAAAGGAAGCAAGAAAGTGAAAGTTTCTTGTACCCATGACTCCTGGAAGTAGGAAAGTGGAAGACTGAGAAGGCCTGGCTCTTTAAGGAACATGGGGAAGGCCCATGTTGTGGTAGAACTGAAGACTGCTGCTTGATTAACGAGGACACGAAGGGTGTCCCCCACCCCTCCCTCAGCACAGGGCTGGCAGGCCCCCCGGCACCTGCAACTTGTCTGCTCCGGGCCGTCTCAGCGGGGCTGGGGCCCAACGGATCCTTTGCAGCTAAATAACCACCATTTCCGAGTCCACAGTCATGTGGCTCAGCCCTCACTGGGTCAGTGTTCCAGAATTTACCTGAATATCATCTATAGACAGACATTTGTATTTTTCCTCTCTCAGTTGCAGAAAACATCCCAAACAAAACCACTTCCTGGCGCTGATTTCTGGGTGGAAAAGGAGAGGCTGTGGGGCCATGCGGGGCCAGTACCTGCCCCATCCTTCACCTCACCTTCATGCTCAGTTTTCCCCCACATGCCAGGTAATTGAACTCTTAGAAGAGTTGGTGGGGGGCATAACTTTAAAACTTGGGAGATGGAAGGTCCCCAAACCATAGGAATACAGAAATCCTTTTATGGGGGACTTGCCTAAGGCCAAATATTTACTTGACTTCAGTTTTGCATGAGCAGGTACACAGCTCGGGATAGTGCCCAGGGCAGGCAACTGTCTGCTGAATGTATGTCATCTCTGCCTCAAGCCCATCTCTGGGCCCAGCCTGGTTCTCTCATTTATACAACGAATGTCCGGGCCACTCAGGAGCGATCTGCATGGGGCTGCCACCCGGCGGACGCTGCTCAATAGAACCGAAAGGGGTGGGGTGGGGGAGTCTGAGACTCTTGAAATTAGAAAGCCTATTAATATAATCTACCATATTAATATGCCCATGGAGAAAAACATATGATCATCTCAATAGGTGATTAAAATACATTTATCAAAAGCCACCATCCATTTCTGTAAAAACGTTTAGGAAAATAAAAATAGATAGCTAATTCCTTATCATGATTAAAAAAAGAGAGAGAGAGACACACATCCATATATACAGCAAGCCAAAATGTACCATTATGGACTAATACTGAAATTAGAAACTTCCACAAAACCATGACTACGACACGGAGGCCAGGTGACCTGACTCTGCCGGCCAGGCTGAGGCGCCAGCACGAGGGACAGACAGTTGGGAGGAGGAGGCTGACATCAAGGTTTGCAGATGACAAGACTGCCTGAGAAACCAAAGAAAAGCCCTGAGAAAATCGTCAGGAACGGTGAGTCAGTGAGAGAACCGACTCCAAAAATACAGTGCAAAAGCCAACAGCTTCTTGGTACAGAAATGACAGCAAAAATAATGGAAGACAAGATCCCATGTAGAAGAACCACAAAAACATAAAACGCCTAGGCATAACCTACGCGAGATGGGCAGGACCTCTGCAAAGAACACTTTGTCTACTCTGCGGGTGACCCAAGCAAAGACCAGCTTAGAGATTCTCCATCTAAAATACCAGTCAGTCCCCTATTCTCTATATGCTCAGTGCAGTTACCATAAACACCCAAAACGAAGTTTTTGGAATCCCCTTCCCTTAAAGCAATTCTAAAGTTTAGCTGGAAGAGTCGTCATGTGAATTGAATTAAGGAAATTGTGGGAGGAGGGGAGAATTAACCCTATCATGTATTAAGGCTTATTTAACAGCTGAAAGATTCAAAACAGCATGGCAATGTCAAAAGAAGAGTCACGAAAAATGTGCATGACACTATGTAGTCACGCGCCACTTAACAACGGGACAGTTCTGAGAAACGCGTTGTCAGGCAATTCTGCCGGGCAAACATGGTAGCCCGCGCGGCTGGTCCAGCCTGTGGCTCCGGGTCTGCCGGCCACACAGCATGTACTGTGCAAAGAGGAGACGGAATCAAGCACAAGAGAAAACGTTGCAATCGAGGGACTCGGTGAGGTGCCGGCTGCTGCCACACAACACAGAGTACCGCCTCACAGCAAACTGTTCTGTAAGGAGAGTAACGCTCCAAAGTAACAATAAAAATTATCGTATGTAAATATAGTCACTTATTAGGTCCTATGCACGCTACGTAACCACATCTGCTATACTTTTGTAGGACAGGCAGCGCAGTGGGTGTATTTGCACCAGCAGCACTGTGCACACGTGGGGAACGAGGCCCTATGATGGTGGGACAGCTGTGACACCCCTATGTGATGGGAGTTTTTCAGCTCCGTTACCATCTCTGGGGGCACTGCTGTCCACGTGGCCTGTTGAGTCAAACTTTGTTACATGGCCCACAAAGGTAGTAAGTACTTAAGATTTGCTGAAGAAAGCAACCAATGTTAAGAAAACTGGCTAACATTTTAGGATAAAATAAGCATGGTTCTAGTTCTCACCTAATAGATTTCACATGGATTAAGTAGTTGAAAAGCATTTAATATTTTAATACATTAAAAAACAAAAGGGCAGGAGAAAATAAAAAGTGAATATTTTTATAATCCTCTAAGTATTACCCAAAGCCAGAAATAAACAAAAGTGCCCATGAAAAAATTTAGCGGAATACATCATTCACAAGGTGAAAAGATAGCGGTTAAAGTGGTGTGTGTGTGGTGGGGGGACACAGAACAGAGAGAGGGTTGTTATAAAGAGCACACAGAACTCTTTAAAAGTGAATGGCAAAAGCTAAAAAAGCCAATAGAAAAAATTAGGCAAAGGCTACAAACAAAAGACACTTGTAAAAGAAATCCAAACAGCCAATAAATATGAGAAGATGTTCACCTTTAACAGCAGGAGAGCTGAGCCAACCAAAGGATTCGGGAGGCAGGCGGCCTCCTATGCCGAAGGTGGGGTGTTATGTGGGCACACCTTCTCCTCAAAAGGCAAAATGGGAGTAAGTTTTTCTAAAGAAAGGCCAAAGGGGGCAAAGACACATGTAACAAGGAAATATATTGCAGCAGTGTAATAGCGAATAACCGAACAACTCAAAAGCCAATCAATAGTGGATTGCTTAAATAAATCATGGTATAATCATAAAAAGAAACAACTGAAAAGACTGAGGCAGATCTGTGCGAAATGACATGGAAGGACATGCAAGACATACGGTAAGTATGAAAACAAGGTGTGTACAGTGTGCATGCTGTGAGCCCGTGTAATGTTTGAACGTGTGTGTGTGCGCGTGTATCTCAGGAGTGGACTGTAGGCAACGTCAGTATTTGAAACGTCTTCATTTTTAAGCCCTGGCTGGTGGCACAGTGGATAGGGCACTGGCCTGCAAACCCAAAGGTCGCTGGTTCGATTCCCAGCCAAGGCAACATAATGAGGTTGCAAGCCAGGTCTCCAGCCAGGTCTGTTGCTGGAGGCAGGTGAAAGGCAACCATACATTGATATTTTTCTCCCTCTCTGCCTCTCTCCCTTCCCCTCTCTCTGAAAATAATAAATAAAATCTTAAAAGAAAAAAAAAAAGTCAGTTGAAATGTCTTCATTTTTATAAACATGTATTGCCTTTGAACTTGGAGAAAACACTAAATATTAAAAATTGATTTTGATTGGCAGGGTAACTACTTAAGATGAGAAACTGCCCAAGAGGTGGCCCAGAATTTACGGGCAGAGAGCTGATCTTGTCTGGGCATGAAAACAGTGGTTCCTCAGCTGTGGTCAGATTCCCAGAGAACTGGTCCCCAAGCTACGTCTGCATTTCAAAATAAGGCTAACCCTCCTCTTGTGCCTTCAGAAAGGCTATCTACTATACAAACTCATTAGGGTCCTTTGTTGGGGGCTTATCTCAACTCCCTATGACAATTCTGTAGAATTTGGTGGCAGCTCTGTCTTTGAACAAATATATAAAAAAGGGGAGCAAAATGGGTTAACCTAAAATATTTATTTCGACTATAATGTAATAAATGAAGTAGACAGATCCCCCAACCCCAAATCAGCTTCCTTACTGAAATATAAATAGAGAAAAAAAAGATTCTGGGCGGTGAAAAATGTTAAATCGCACAGGTGGAGAAGGCACCTAATTTCTTGTTGCAGTTTAGGACCTGACCACAAGATGGCGCGAAGGGCCCACGCTTTCTGCAGCACCTCCTGGTACAAAACTCTTTCCCGTTAATAAGCACAATGAGAGCTTTCCAAAAGTCGAGAGAATGAACAATTGTGCTGGGATATGAACATTTTGCTTTTATAAAATTGGGACTCTGCCATTTCATTACTGATACAAAAATCTTCTGTCTCACTTTCTTCCCACACATGCAGGTCCCCAACCCACTTAAATCCCACGGGGCCAGCAGAAATCCATGAAAAGTGAAGGTCCAAAAGTTGAATTCAAAAATTCTTTTTACCTCGAGCTGCCAAATGTATTTCCATTAATTTCACCTCAACGTCGTGACGTAAATGCTAGTGGAATTGGCCCCCAGCTAAATAAGCAATAAGGCCCATTTTTCAACACACAAACACATAAAGATGTCAGCTCAAACTGTTTACTAATTAACACTTAAAAAGACACAAATTAGATATGCGTGGCTAAGAGCAATTATAATCAAGACGAATTTCTCTAGTCATTTGGGAACCGAAAAAAAAATGCCTAATTGCTGGAACCAATGTTTTAAAAACTGAAATCATGCCAGTTAGCAAATATGTTCATTTAAAGAACATTCCACGTGACTACACTCTTGAGGATTGACTACAAACATGAGAACAAGGAAAATATTTAGGTATAAAATTAAAATTTTAAGCTCCCTTAGATTTATAACTTCTTCATTAAATATGTCTGCAAACAGCAGCCCATAAAAACCTGTAGCAATTAAGTGGTTAAATGAACTGCCTCCCTTGTCAATTTTAAAGGAGTGATTAATATTAGACCGTCCCTTTACTAATTAGATGCTCCCTTGTCTTTCGGCTTTAGAATCCCGCGAAAATGGAGGCGGTCTGCTCCCCCAGGGAGCGCAGCAGGCTAACGACCCTCCCCTCGCTGGGTGAGCATGGCGCCCACCGAAGGGAGGTGAGCTCGCGGTTTTCCGAGGGGTGGGCGGCAGCGGGGAGAAGCTGTGCTGGGGCGGGAGGCGCGGGATGCCGGGTCCGTCCCAGGAACTGCGGGCTCCTCCTTTTAAAAGGCTTGCAGGTCGTTATGCGCACAGCGTGGAATTTACGACCGTCAAGGCCGCTGTCTCCTGGCCATCAGTCCTCTAGACACCAGCCAGATTGGTCTGTGAGGAGGCAGGGTGGGGCCGTGGGCGGGAGGAGCGCAAACCCGCCCCGGGAACAGGTACGGAGACCCAGGATCCCGGCGGAGCTGCTGCGGGGCTGCGGGCTGGGAGCTCCCGCCCCCGCGCCACCGGGAGTCCATCACATGGAGAAATGGGGCGACTGCTTACAAGGGAAATAAAGAGCGGCGGAGACGGAGAATATTTATAGGCCCATCTCCTCACTCAGAGAGAGGGATGCTTCATCACAGGGGTCCGCTGCAAAATCGCACTTTCCGACCAGGGGAGGGGGACCCCTTTGTCTGGGCAGCAGGGCGGACAAGGCCCTGGGGTCACAGCCCATGCCGCCCAGCCCCGGGGCGCAGGGGCCGGAAGACCGCCCGGTGCTGCCACAGCTCCCCGCCCTCTTCCCCTCCCCTGGCTGAAGGGAAATGAACAAAATCTCACTTTCTCAGGCCTGGGTCTAATTTCCCGGGAAAGTCCCTGCTCTGAGCCGCAGACGGACACGGGCGTGGGCCGTGGCTGCCAGCGGCGGGGCCAGGGCCCACCACCTTCAGGGGCCAGCAGCAGTCAGATTTGAACTGCTCAGTCATGGCTTCATTCATTTTCCACAACCCACCCGCACTGCCTGCGCGTATTTCTATGTTGTGAGAGGTTTCGCCTTTATGATGTTTTTCCTTTGACATTTGCTTGCAAGCATGTACACGGATTTTAATCAGGACCTTAAAACATGGCCTTCCTTGGGTACCTTTCATGAAACTTCACCAAGTGCCGCCTAGACCACAACCTCTAGGGAAATCCTGAGACCACTGCCCAGGTCTCCAACCCTGGGGTGGGGCCATCAGGCCTGCAGGTCAGCTTGAGGTGGAAACTAGGGGACCTGCCCCAGGGTCAAAGGCGTGCTGCACCCCTTAGCCCTCACAGGCCTGGTGGCCAGGGCCCTGGGGCAGGCGGCCTGGGCCCTGCTGCCAAAGGGCCTCATCCCAGCCTCCCTCTCCCTTGAGCTCAACAGGATTGTGGGGGCTGAGGTGCCCTGCCCACCCCCAATCGAGGGGACTCCTCGTCTGTTTCCCCCTGTGCCTCGATGGCAGGTGATCCACGGGCCGGCAGGCTGGGGCCCACTGTGGGCCCATGCTGTGGTGGGGGGCACCTCGGGACAGCTCTCCCGGGCTGGCTGCTAGGGGGTTCCCTTTGATCCTTAACTAACAAGCTCAAGGCCGACAGGCTAATGGGCCAAATGGTGGTGACAGGCACAGCCTGGAATTCAGAAACATTCAGGCAGAGCAGGTTAGTAAAGTTCAGATGGGAAGGAAAGCAAGCTTACCAGGGTCTGGATGTGACCACCACACTGCCCTCAGGGACAGGCCCTTCTGTGCTCCGCAAAGTTTCTGCTGTGAACAGGGTGTGACAGGAGCAGGGAGGGGGGAACTGGCCCAGCACAAAGTGGCCTCTGCAGATCCTGGGTTCTGCCACTGCTTAGGAACCGGGGCAAGACCTAGGAGGAGTCCCAGAGGAGCAAGAAGCCCTATAGGGTCATGGCACGTGTGCCCCTGAACCCAAAGGCAGTTTCCCATCTTTCCTATCTTTCCTACCCCAGGCCCATCCCTACCCAACAGCAGCCAGACCTGCTGGGAATAAAAAGGAGCAAAGTCCTCTCAGGCCTCCAACTCCACCAGCAAGGCTGGGTTCAGAGGCCAAAGGAAAGAGTTCAGGTTTATTAATGGGGAAAATCCTCTGACTTTGCAGAAGACGGAGCCATTCGCCAAAGTGTATAGATTATCAACATACTAATCACCATTAAATGTACATGGATGGCTGGTGTAAGTAACATGTAAATTCTCAGATTAAATGGCAAACTTCACAGCATTCTGCACTGCACGGGTATTTGGGATGATTTTACATCCTATTTAACATTTCCAGCCTTTCCCCATTTCCCCATATTTTGAATGCCACTTTAATTTCCTTCAACAGAAAATATAGATGGGTGTTTTTAACCCATCACTCAAAACGAGAAGTTTATAAAGCTGGGCTCGGTTCAGCAGGATGTTATGGCTCATGCGTTAGCACAGAGCAGCATGTCACACTGGAATGGGGCTGGACTTACACTGGTTCATATACCTTCCTATGGACATGGAGAACAGTAATGACCATGACCATGACCATAGCAGCAGCTGAGCATTCTAAGCCATTTACAAGACTCTCTTAGTCAAACTCCATACATGCTACAGGGTAGGCATTTTTTTTTTTTTTTTTTTTAACTATTCCAATTTTACAGAAGAGGACACTGATGCTCAGAAAGGTTAAATGGAAAAGCTCAGACCCATGCCCAGGGTAGCTGACTGCAGAGCCCATCTGCCCACCAGGCTCTGCTTGGAGCATCTGACCTCAAGATTATACAGTCTAACCACACACATTTTTGGAGATTTTAGTCCTCAGGGAGGAGAATGGAGGTTCACAGTGGTTTTTGCCACATGCATGGGCCCTACCCTGGGACTTGAAGGCCAGGGTCAGAATGCAGGCCCACCATCCTCTCATATCCCAGTGTCCCCACCAGCCCCTTAGAGGTACACAGAGCCACAGGCTTTAAGTCATAATGAAGATTTGGAGTTTGACAACTCTAGGTCTCATTCTTATCCTGGGCAAGTTACTTCATCTCTCAGAGTCCCCATTTCTGCCTCACAGAGCAGGGAGGAACGACACCCACTTGGTCAGCTTGGGGTGATTGTTATGGCCCAGTGAGCACCCAGCGGACCCAGGGCAGATGAGGCGACACTCAGATCGCGGCCCTGTCCTTGGCACATGCCACCTCATGACACCCAGCCCACAGCGACGGGTACTTGTCCGCCAGCGCTTTTGACACACGTTCATTTGGTATTTGTGGAAAATCCCTGAGAGAAAGGTTCGACAGAGACTCCTGCTCTACACAGAGAGGGGGCGAGCCTTGCCCCTTCCAGCCATTGTGGGGCTGGGTTAGACCTCTCTGTCTGTATGAACTTGACCATACTAAACGGGTCACAGGCTGTGCCCTGCTTTACCACTGGCCGCCACAGCAGGCCACTCTCAGAGGCCTTCCCTGCCCTCTACCACGCACCATGGGATGCGGGACCCCGCACAAAGGCAGGTAGTGAGCAGGCGGCCCGCCCACCATTCCTGGCTCTCCTGATTTTGAGAAGCGCTCACAAGGAATTCTACGCACATATCTCTAGTGTGCTAGCCAGCCGTTCTGTCTCCTCAGTTTACCACCCCCCAAATCTACAGATGACAATCAAATTGGCTTTTATGATTTACTGAAATCAAAGACAAAGGGGGGCTTTTTTGTCTTGTTTTTTGCTATGACAGGTTTAGAATTTGTTGTACTACATTGATTCAATTTTCCTTGATTTCAGCCATCTTTCAATGATGGAACCTGCTTCTGCTAGCTGGGTATACGAGAGAAAACCCAGAGGGGCTGAGGATATTGAAATGGTTCTACCATTTCCATCTTTGAGACAAAGGCTCCTCTCCGAGGAGAGCTGGCTGCAAGCACGTGACTGTTTAACAACCTTCTATATACATAAAAGATGGCACTCACACTACAGCTGTCGTAGGAAAACAGGGACGCACATGCGTATCCGACCTCTTCTCCGTGGTCACATGTGCCCCCATCTTGGATTGCTTTCTTTTTATTAGGAAAACATCCAGATTATTTCAAACCGAGCTGCCGCATGGGGTCTATCTAGCTTATCACACACAGTGGGGTGTATCCTGACCCTCTAAATCACACAGGAGCTGGGACCCAAGCCCCTGTTGGTGGCACATCCCAAAACAGAAGGAGGTGGAAAAGTCGACTCCATGCCCATCCCCCAACCACTACCTTCTTTAAGCTGAGACATTAAAAAAAAAAAATGTAAGCACAAGGGAATATTCCGTCTGTTCCTTAAAACCTTCTGACTTAAGAGGAGATGAGGAGGTGCTGGTCCTATTTGACTGGCAGGAACAAACACGTTCAACGGGAGTTTCTTTTTCCATGCAACAAACTTGAGGGAAAAAGAAGTGCTTTTCTCTAAATGGCCCCCACACCCAGGTCCTTCCTGCTCCCGGAACAGAGAGATCCCTAGTGAGAGGAGAGACCCAGGGGTGGGGAATGAGCGATGGCTCGGTCCCTCCCCCGCTCTGGGTGGCTGGCTTACCTCTTTCTCAATTTCTGCCAGAGATTTGATGGTGATTCCCAACAGATCAAAGGGCTGCATCTGAAAATACAGACCAAGTCATCCTTGTAAAGGGGTGGAAAATGCTCCTTCCTGTTGGCTTTGGTTGCGTGACAGTGTGAAGCTCACACCACCCTCTGCGATCTCGTGTTTTCTCCACCCCTTTCCACGTAAACCTGTCAGTGTGGCCCGGTGTGTTGAGTGAGGGTGAGTGGACCAGGCTTGCAATTCCAGAAACCTGGCTGTCAGGGGGGTGGGTGCCTCCTGGTGGAGACTCCTGCTTAGTCTTGTCTTCTGCACCCAGGGGGGTCATGTCCATCCCGAAAGACAGCGATGGTCGCCAGTAGTTCCTACCTCCCTCTGCTACCTGCCCCTGCGAAAAGCCAGCCGCGGGCTGGAGCTGCTCAAGGCTTCGCTAGAGGCCATGTGGCCTGTCGTGTCCCTGCATCCCTGAGTCCCCACGTCCCTGTGGTGGAATGGGCCTCAGGAGCTCCAGGAGGCCTAGCGAACCTCCCGTCTGGGACTCCAGCTGTCCCGGGAAGCTGCTGGGGAATTCCAGGTCTTTGAAAAGGTGAATGAAATAACTGCCCATCAATTATCATTGGCGAAAGAAATGGTGGTGAAAAATATCGGATTTCCATGGGTGTTTTTATATTTTCATGAATGTGGGGGACCTTTTACATTTTTTTAAAAGATGCTGGCTTTTCAACACAGCATGAAAAATCAAACACACATGGCTGTGAGAGTCTGTTGGAGGCCCAGGGAAGCCTGGGCTGAGGTGCATGGGGGCAGGGGCACAGGGGCCTGTGTCTGAGGCCCCGGTCGGTCCGCTCTGCCTACTGTGGCCTCCTGTAGTCCCAGGGGAGCACCGGCCCCTCCTGCTGCAGCCCAGCCGCAGCAGCGTGAACAAGTGAAACCCGACAGCCTCCTGCAAACCCCAGGGCCTTCGTGGTCTGAACTGCAGCCCAGAGGTGGGGGCCGAGCCTGAGCGGGGCCAGTGGGGTCTCCTGCGGGGCGAGGTTAGGTCAGTAAGAGGCCGGCTCTGGAGTCCAAGGACTGGGACTCCGAACCGGGCTCAGCACCTCCTCGTGATGCAGCTGCCCGTTAAATCACTTCATTTCCTCTCCTGTTCAAAAGCTGCGTGGGCGGCCCTCCCGGCCGGCTGCTGGGAGGCTTAAACTCGAGAAGCGCAGGGAAGCGCTTGGCACAGGGCTTGGCCCGAGTCCGCAGCCCCGAGCACTTGCTGAGTCGGCAGCACCCTGGTAGCAGCCCATTAGTGAGGGCGAGCTTGGGACAGGGCCACCAAATTAGGCACTCAGCTCCCGGCCTGCGCTGCCAGTAGCCAGGAAACAGTTTGGCTCTCACCTGCTGCCAGCCCGCGTGGTGCAGGAGCGGGGCCTGCCCGCGCTGCCCGGGAGCCAGCGGAGGTCCAGCTGCCGTATCATTAGGCTCTGACGGCCCCACTAAACTTTCCCGACTGGAGCTGGTGCGCGCAGGACAGAACAGCCTCTCCAGGGGAGCCGGCAGGAGAGGCGCCAGCGTCTCCATGGCAACGCGGCCAAGTGGAGTCGGCTGAAGTTACTCATGCTCCGCGTGTCACGTCAGGAGCATTTTTCAAGATTAAGCTGCTTACCAGAAGGGTTCAGAGGAGGCCTATTATATTTCATGAAAATGGAAACTACAGAGCAGGTCAAATCGCAAGCCGGGTGGTTTTAAGCTGGATCCAAGGAAAACACTGAAGGATTCTTTAGCCGGTGCCCAAACCAGGCCGTCACGTTTATTAGCTGCTCAAAGCAAACTTCTTCAGAAAGGATAAAAGCGCCCAGAAACAAGTCTATCGAGCCAGCGCGGGCCAGGCTGCATAGCTGGGGGAGGGCACTGCCATGGGGCGCGGGCGGGGGTGGGGGCACCATTGGAGACAGGGCTCAGGGGTGCCGGGAGGGGCTTGCAGCCCAGCCCACAGCCGCCCAACGCCCGTGTGGTGGTGCCTCGCAGGGTCTGAGTTCGGCCTTTGGGCCCAACCCGCTGTCTTGGTGCCTCTGTCACCAAAAACAACCTGGGGCTGGCTGGGGCCTGGGTTTGCTCCGAGTGCCGCGGCGCCAATGCTGGCCGGCGGTGGACCCACCACGTCGAGACCCTGCACAGCAGCTCTACAGGGGCCTCTG
Organism: Noctilio leporinus; assembly: GCA_004026585.1. Classification (NCBI taxonomy): domain Eukaryota; kingdom Metazoa; phylum Chordata; class Mammalia; order Chiroptera; family Noctilionidae; genus Noctilio; species Noctilio leporinus. Next base: position 137,942 of record PVIW01003450.1, on the reverse strand, counting down.
AGTTGGAGCAGAGAACATGGTGACGGCAGGATGCAGCAATTAAAATGGAAAACACGAGGCCGCCTCCCTTTGGTGGGACAATGTCATCGTTCAATAAAAAAGGACCAAAAATTAAGCTGAACTTGGAAACCGAGTGAAATTTAGTCCAGTGAACCATCACATTTGAACCAAAAGGCTCGGCTGCATCTGCGTTTGCTAGTCCGTCTCAGTCCCCCTTCCCTCGTTCATCCTCAAGGACCCACGATGCGCAGCCCCCGCTAACGGGGCTCCCAGCTCTCAGGCAGGGCTGAGCTCCCACCCGGCCGGGAAGAAAATGCCTGCAGAAGTGATTCTCACGGCAGCAGGGGTGTGGGGGCCACCAGGAGAGCCCTGCGTGCCACCGGGCAAGGGGAGCTTGGGCAGGGGGTCGTGAACGGGAAGGGAAATCATGCGTAAAACTTACACTTTCTGGAACACAGGAAAACTTCTCTGAGATCATAAAAGGCACACCATCCATTGCTGCAAAAGAAGAAGCAAAGAGAAAATGGCATTGTAGACAGACACCATTCCCCGTGCAGTAATTGCGGCCAGTGGGTAACTGGAGCCAACTGACCTGCACACAGGGAGACGGGCTTCGGGGGATGTGCACGCAGGCACGGGACACACACCTGCCCCGTGTGGGAGGCAGACATTCTGCACGCCCCCTGGAGCGCAGGCAGGTGTGCAGACAGGAGCTGGGTGAGCAGAGCAGGGTGCAGTGCACCCCAGGAGCCACTGAGGGCTGCCAGCAGGACCGAGGTGCACAAGGCTGAGAGGGGACAGAGCTGTGCCTGTGACAGAGCTGTGGGCCGTAGCAGGCGGGCCAGACATTCTCTCAGCAAGAGTATCACATCCCAGACTGTCAGGCTCATGGGTAACGTCTAGGTTGGAGGAAAGAGGGGTTTGGAGTCGGACAGACCAAGTTTGAATCCTGGCCATGGCTCTGCACCCAGGCAGCAAGCAGCAAAGTCCGTTAGGGATAAATGGAATCTCTGAATACCAATCTCCTGCTCTTTCACACCAGTTCCCTCTGGGCTTTGGTGACCATTATCACGCCCTCCCCAAGCCTCCTGGAGGCCCTGCTCGGAGTTCCTTGGACCAGGCCTGTGCACCAGGAAGAGCCCATGCGCTCCCACAGTCCAAACACACACCCACCACCACCTTTGCCCAGCCCTGCTCCTCCCGGGTCTTCCCTCCTGCCATCACGCGCTGTCCTCCTCCTGGCCATTCCAAGTCAAGCACTAGAGGCCACAGCTTTCTTTACCCCTCCCTTAAAGTCCCAAGCTCACTGCTGTCACCTTCCATGCCATGCACTCTGCTCTCTGTACACCTATGTGCGCGCACCTCTGCCTCCAGGGCCGGCCGGGGCCTGCACATCCCCCTGGGCCGTGCACACTCACTGCTCGCCTGGCGGGGTGTGTTCAGACGCACCTCTGGGCACTTGCCCCACACCTGGGACCTCACCGTCCCTCACTAGGTGACCTGCCTCTGGTGTTTTAAAGACCGTTAGTGTTTGTGGGTTTCTGTTAAGATACAGCGGCGAACTCCCTCTCCCTGGTGATGCTTGTTTCTATCTAAATGTCAGCATGTGGTTAGGAAACTTGTTCTGCAAAGGTGGTGAGGTGACCTGCCAGGGCCTGATGACCCCCCGGGGAAATGAGTGGGGAGGCCTGGTGTGGCAGAGAGAGAGGGAGGAGGTTCCTTCCCGCCCGAGACTCAGTCCCACCTGGACCTCCAGAGTGAAGAGTGGGAGCATTTCCAGGCGTATGAGGCCCTGCACCCCACACTGTCCTTCTCCCCAGAAGGCCCATTCTCTTCGCTCCTTATGTCTGTACCTGGCCACCCTTCTGGGGTCTGCTCCAAGCCCCTCCTTCCACAGGGAGCCATCTCCTTGAGGGCCTCCCTGCCCCCACACACATCCAGCACAATGTCCCCTCTCCTGGTGGTCCACATGTGGGTCTCCTTTACATTCCTGTGTCCCTGGCACAACCCAAAGGGCCTTGGTGGCCAAGCAGGGACAGTGATGGAGGCTGCTCCCCACAGGAATGTCCCTGTGGATGAGGGTGGGGTGGGGGTGGTGCACCCTGCCTCGGGCACGTACCAACCCCCCTGAAAGTCCCCCGAGTCACTGCCTGCCACACACCCTGCTGGCTGGAAGGGATAAAGCAGTAGGTTTCAAGAAGTCTGGGCTCACCTCCAGGGAGGGAGAAGATCTAAGCAGGGAGGAGTGTTCGGGTTTTTAATTTTGCTAACTGAAGTTGAGCTTGCGTACCGTAAAGTCAACTGTTTTGGGTACACAATTCAGTGGTGTCTGGGACCTTCGTAACGTTGAGCAAGTGCCACCTCCGTCGAGTCCCAAACCATTTTCCTCCCCCCAAGGAACACCCCACTCCCCAGATCCTTAGCAGGCCCCAGGAGTGGGGTTCCATCCCTTCTTCCAACTGACAGTCATGAAGAGAAAGGCCCAGGAACATAGGCGGGCTTTCCGGACCATGGTGGCCCGGCCCCTGGCCTGTCTGTCACGCTGCTGCCTGGCTATGATGAGGTGGGAAGAGGGTTTGCCCAGGTGGGCTGATCGGACTGGGTAAGCGGTAAGCAAAAACAGAGGAGAAACATAAAAAGACCAGAAAAAAATAACATAAGACTTGGATATTAGCAATAATAGCACTTTTATATCCATCTATTATATGGAAATAAGGTTTTATATGGGTAACTGTATAATGTATCATATATGTCTGTTTTACATCACTTACGGAATATGCAGTATGCAGTTTTACATCCATATACACACATGTATACATACATGCACACATACATGCAGCATCCTAAGAGGGACGTGAAGGCGCGGGGAACCGTGTGTGCCTCACCTCCCAGCAGGCCCTCTGCACCCGCCCTCCCAGGGCGAAGTCCTGCTCCCACACCTGGAGAACCTGCAGGATGGCGGGGAGCTGCTGGGGCTGACTGAGCACTAATCCCTGACCTGAGGGAGGTGTTTGGTTAAGGCACACCTTCTGGACCTCGTGTAGGCAGTTTCTTCACAAAAACACCTGAGGGGGACTGGAGACAGAGGGCCTGAGGCACCGTCATGGCGGGACCCCCGAGGCAGCCATGTGGAGAGAAGGGAGGAAATGTGGGCAAGTTACCACTGTATCTTAGAGTTCATGATAGAAGGACAGGCTCAGTCAGATGCTCTTCATACTCTTCTAGGAAACAGAAGAAGAGGAAGCGGGTGGCTGGGATCTTGTGGGCTGGGCTCTCATCCACATGTGTGTTTCTTACGAGGAGGGTGGGAACCCCAGGAGCAAGTTAAAGTTTGCTAAACAGATCATCTGCCAGCCAAATTTCAATTATTTAAGAAATCTAATACGTCAAAGGTTAGGTAGGCTGAAAGGGTGTGGATTTTAGCAAAGCATTTGACAAAAAGTGTTACCCAAGTGGGTAAGACAGACCAATGCCGCTGGCCAATGTTAAGGGTGGGAGGATCCCTAACTGGTTGGACTAGCTGTACAAGTGGCTGATTAACAGACTGGTGTTGACCTTGAGTGATCTCTCCAGAGGTTGCCCAGGATGTTATCAATTACTTCAATGAGGACGTGTGTAGTATGCTTATCTAATATGTGGCCGATGGGGAGTCTGGGAGGGCAGTCTGTAAACTGGTAACAGAGAAATCCAATAAAGATCTCAAAAAGTCGGGATCATGGGCTAAAGTTAACAGATGGAAGGTCAATGATAAGTCCTATACTTCAGGTCCAAAACCCAACTGCATTAGATGGAATGAAAGAGAGGTGGAAGATATGAAAGTAGATCTGTTTTATAGTTGAAAAATGCAATTCACCATTTAAAAAGTGGGGAGGGAGGCACCGTAAGGCACGGAGCTACAGTCCTGGTGCCACAGCCGGGGCGTCACTGCCTCGGCCTGGGGTTCAGTGCGGGGGCCATTCTCAGGGGGCCACCTGGCAGCTCCCCAGGAGGCCTTGGCGGCAGAGGGGCCCGAAGCCAGACCACACAAGGGAAGGAGAGGGAGTGGTCAGACCAGCTCCTCCAGGAAGGATGAGCCTGTCCGTTTTTGGTTCACTGCTGCCCAGCACACAGGGAGTTCAGCAAGATGAGGGCGCTGGTCCAGTAAGGGAAGACTCGACGGTGGCCGTAACCCAATGTCTGCGCGTATCACAGGTAGAGGGGCCAGAGAGATGGAGCATGGTTCAGAGGGGACAGCTGCCTGGGGACGTGAGGGGGCACTAGCTGTGCTGGGTGAGGAAGGCCCAGGGCCCAGCAGGTGGCCGAGTGTTGGGGAGCCAGGGAGGGATTTTGTGCATTGGGTACACGGCTGATCTATGGGACCGCGAAATCCCCTTCTAATTCCGCAACATTCATTTCCACTCTCCTTATCTGGGCAGCCTTTCCATATTTTAAAGTATCTAGAGGTTTGCCAAACATGATTCTTAAAATCAATGGCACAGTTTTTCATGTGTTCCAAAAGCACGTTCATAAATCACCTCCACCCTGGCTTCTTGTGGGGGAGCCATGTTTCCCCTTTCCTCCCTCCCTCCTCCCCTTCTCCCTCCCTTCCCTCCTTCCTTTCCTTCCTTCCTTGCTCCCTCCCTCCCTCCCACACTGAAACCAGCACTTTGTCTGCATGCCTCAGCACTGAGGTGGATCCTCGCTCTGATGTTGTCTACTGCCGGGTCCTGGCTCTGAGCAGGGGGAGAGTCGGGGCTGGAGAGAGCCAGTGAGAGGTCCCTGTTCTCACAGAGCCACCATGGGGGGCCCCATTTTCACCCCCAGCCCTTCCAGTCAGCCTGGGGTTTGTAAAGGATTCTCGCATAGACACGGCCTGGCCAATCTGGCCGATCATGACCCAGAAGCAGAGACAGAGCCTGCCCTTTCCTCATGGGGGCCAGAAGTGGCATTCCTGGGCACAAGGCAGTCCCCTCAATCCTCTGAGCGACGTTAACAAGACTCCCCCAAGCTCAGAGGTAACACAACGTCTCCCCCGCAACATTCTACGAGAGAGAGAAAAGGAAGGACACCAATGCATACTGACCACAGACTAGGTAGTGACTATGCATCAAACAGCCCTCAACATGATCACCTGCAAGTTATACTTAGGGAGACTGAGGCTCGGAGCAACTGTGTAGCTGGAGGGAGGCAGAATTCAGGCCCCGAGTCCAGCCTGAGGTCGCATACAGTGGGTGTGGGGGGTGGGCAACAGACCTGGGCCTGAACTCTAACTTGGCTGGCGGCAGATGTGTGGCCCCGCAGGCCACCTCCCCACTCTGGGCTTTAGTGACTCTGTCTGTGAAATGGGGGATGATGGACACTCTCAGGTGACTGCTGTGGGGCAAAAGGAAATGCGATGGGACAGGAGAGGTGACATGAGGGGTGCATGCCAGGCAGGCTTCCTTTTTGTACCAGGACAGTGCTTCCTTCTTTTTCTTTGAGTTTTCCTTTTGGTGGCAGTTTGAACAAAGCGCTGATCCACACACAGAGTGAGCAACCTACAGCAGATGAAAAGCAAGGAAGTGCCGCAGGCTCCATGGCACAATTAGCATTCTCCTAAACAAACGAGCTTCAACAGAGCTGTAATTAAGCAGGCCTGTAATTAAGTATATGCCCTTTATCATAACGATCATGCTTAGAAATGGCATGATGCATGGAACTCTGCTATTAATGCTGTAATCCCAAACTCAAGTGCGACCACATAGAAATCAGCGTGTCAGGCCTGTCACCAGCGTGTTTGTAAAATACACGAAAGAAAAAAGCCAGGAAACAATGGGCTCCTTCAACTGTTCTTTGTACAGCCAGGCACCGCGAGTCAAGAGGACCCTGAATGCTTACAGAATCTGCAAGGCTTAAACAAATAAAGCTCTAATCTGCTACTGTATTAATACCACCCTGTTTTAAAAAAGAAAAAGGTGGGGGCGTGATTTTATCCCCAACTGACGCGGATACCTGCCTTTGCTGTTCTTGGGGAAGCAGTCCAATCTGCATGCTGTACTTGCTGGACATGAACTTGGAGTCCTGCTTGCACAGACAGCTTCGCCACGAATCTGTGGGAACTTTGCCTAGCAACGGGTAAGGTTTTAGCTCCTGCATCTTCCTTCAGATGCGGACTGTAATTTTACTTGCCAAGGCAATCCCTCAGAACCATCCCTTGATTTCCCCTCTAAACACACACCCTCAGGCTTCTGAAGGCTCAACCTAAACCCACCACTGACCAACTCCCACAGGCTCCGGACCCAGGGTCACCCCATTGCCTTGGGTACCCACAGTTGCTCAGGGCCACCAACCCCTTCCAAAAAAAAAAAAGGTCCAATCAACACACGTATTAATTTCAACATGCATGCCAGAGTCAGAAAGTCACGTAGAAAAATGTAAAATTAAAAAAAGACTATTACAGCATCTCAATTGTTATCTGCAGTGTTAAGTGAACTTGAGCCATGGCACCTCAGGACTCCTTGCAGAGATGGTGGTGAACAACCTGCTTCCTGGCAGGTAGTCATTCTCAGCATAGAATTAAACGCCACCGGCGTGGCGGGAGGCCTTTCACTCCGTGTGCCTGCTTGGGGCTCGGCCCTTTCTTCTTCCCTGTCCTGCGGTGGTTCAAAAGTCCTTCACAATTTGTACAGGAAAAATGCCAACAGCTCAAGATCTCAAGGCCATTTCTCAAAACTCATTTGCAAACCAAAACACCACGCTTCCTCTCCGTTCTTGGTGATTTCACTTTGGGGATATTCCTTGGAAGGCATTTGTAGATGCCTCGGGAGCTGTCTGCTCCGTGACATTCCAATTGAGTTTACACCAGGCCACCAGCTTCCTTCTAGATCCCCAAGGGAATTTGTTTTCCCTTGTTATTCATAAGCCAAAAGGAGTGATTTATCAGCCACACCAAGACCCTTCTGAGTCCCACACCCAGAAGGCGGCCCACAGGGCCGGCGTCAGAAAGGCGTGAGGTCAGCCACTGGCTGGCCGTGGGGCTCCGGGCAAGTCACTAAGCCTGAGTTTCAGACTTCCATCTGTCAGAGAAGGACAGTCATGGCCACTCTGCAGCCTGCTGAGGGGTGAACCGGGAACTGAGGAAGGCCAGCCAGGCCCGGCCTGCGGCGGACTCTCAACACTCGTGCCTTTGGCTGAGTCCCACAGACCCATCAGCCAATGCTCCTTCAGGTCAGATCCTCTGCCCCGCCTTTGATTTACAACAAACATTTCACCTCGGTCTCTCTCCTCCCCTGTTGGAGGAAGGGAACAATATCTGCATTGCTGTGGCATTTAGATGTGATAAAAACCTAAAGCCCCAGGTATGAAGAACTGCTCAAGAGCTGTCACCATCATCATCATGACTGCACGAGAGGTCACCGCCTTTCTAAGGCAGTGGACCTTCTTCTATTCCTACCTTCTTTTACATACAACCAGAAGTGCGGCCACGTTACATGACGGAGCCTGTGAGTCCCACCCCCTCGGCTTCTGAAGGGGTGGAAGCAGGGCCTGTCCCGGAGGACCTCACTAGGGGCCCGGACCACAGCTCTCCCTGGCATCTGCCCTGTTCAGTCAAGTTCAGTGGTAGAAGCAGGGCTGCTTAATTAATGCCCCCTGGAAAAGGGCCCCCTAAAAGCAAAGGAAACTGCCCCATCCAGAGCTAATTTGCCAGGCATGTAGGAAATACCAAACTCTTTAAAACAGGGGTGCCTTCACATCACGAACAAATATCCCCTGAGTTTCCATTTGGTGTGGGTAATTAGGAACCCCCTCCCAAATTTCTCCTCTACAAACGCCTGCCAGTAAGTGCCACCTTCGTCATTGTGTGGGAACACTCTACTGCTCCCTGGTCCCAGTGTCCTGAGCAGAATCTGCGGACCCCCAGTCCTTCTGCAGAGCAGCCGGGGGTGAGGGTGGGAAGCAGGGGCTTTGAACAGCCTCCCGTCGGCTCTGTGGTCTCTGAGCTGCAGAGCTGGGAGGGCGGGAGTCGAGCCGGGCTGGGAGCGGCTGCCCCACCCGCACCCACCACGAGAAACGCGAGGTACACGAACAAGGACATTCTCACGCTGCTACAGAAATGCTTTTAAAAACATCCTCAGCATTTAACGGCTTGGGGCAGAGACCAGCTGCATTTTGTTCCAAAATAAAACCCACCGTGTTCCCACCTCATGAAGCGTGACGTGGGAACAGCTTCCTACAGGACTCAAAGTCCTCCGAAGGCGGAGAGGGGCAACAGGGAGGGCGAGAAGGTGGACGGAAGCCGCGGGGACTGGGGAGATGTTCAGGAGCCCCTGCTGGACCACTACTGAGCCACGCCACTCACGGCCAAGACCACATGCCCACCTCCGAGACCCATGGAGCTGGCTTTCACATGCAGGTCTCTCTCCTTCACTTCTTTCCTGAAATGCTTCCATGGTCTCCTGGACTTACTGGGTGATGGCCAATGCCAGGCCTCCCCAGGCTGACCACAGCCTAGCTTTGTGGCCCCTTCCCTCCCCCGCACCCTTTTCTGACGAGGTCACGCACTTTATGTGTAATGCGCCGCCCCCCCTTCCTGGGGGCTCAGCCTGGAGAGCTTCATTCCTGCTCAGGAGCCCCAACACTGGCTGAAACGTTGCCCCTTTGAGGCACCTTCTAAGTTACTGCTCGTGGAATCGGTAATTAGAGCACTTAGTTCGTGCTGGAATCGCATGTCCCCATGTCCTTGTCTGGTGATGGGCTCCATGCTGGCCGAGGGCCCGCAAGGAAGCGGTGCATGACGTCCACCATCTAGAAGAAAGCTAAGCTTTGTAATGGGGAGTCGCTAGGGCTCTGTGAAGAAGGGATGTTCCAACTTTTTTCCCGACTCCATGATCAACGAGTCAACTTTCAATGACTTGTTTACCTGTCCAAGTACCACCTGTGTTAACAGGGCAGTAGGCTGAAGTATCCCACCTACTGGAAAGGTACAAACTCGTTATACTTGTCATTTAACATTTGAAAAGAGGCTGTCTACAGGTTAAAAATGGTACAAAAAGTGACCTTTTGTTACCATAGCACAGAGCTCTCCTGACCTAGATGAGTGGGATGGAGCTCCCGGGGCCTGGCACTCCCGGGTGGATATGGGAATCAGCATGAGGGCCGGAGCTGAGGGCCGGAGCTGAGGCCCGAGTCTCGGGCAGGCAGCCCCTGTGGGAAATGCTGCCTGCGCAGACCCGGGGCTTCACCCTTGGGGAGCTGCCGGGCGACTCCCCAAGCCACAGTGGGAGACCTGCGGGCCAAATAAAGAGGGACCTGCAAATAAAGACAGAAAGCCTGGCAATCTAAACCCAACTCATGTTTATGTAAGACTGTATGCATTTGAATCAGGGTGGAATTTAATAATAAGATAATTTGAAGAGGGGGAAAAAAGCCGTTTTGATGTCTGACATTTTTGTTATAGAAAGCTAAAATATACAAGACTTCCCAGGTCAAAACTGAAGGCCTGGCTGCATTCTCCACTGGGAAGCTGGGCCGGGTGGAGGGGAATGGCCCTGACAGCCCCGAATCGGGTGTGGGGTGGCAGGAGACTGCAGGCTTCATGCCCATAGATGGGATGGGGCACAGGAGGACACACGTAGGACATACACAGGGACAGTGCCGATCAGCAGAATTTTCAAGAAACTTTTCCCTGTGCAAATGGGTTCTCCTGAAAGCATCACATCACTTTCCCACTCTGGGCTCCAACGGACCCACTCTCTGGGCCACAGACAGGAGCAGAAAGGGGCAGCTCCAGGCACTGCAGAGTCTGACCCGACACCCGCTCTGATGTGGAAATACCAGGGAGTGTTCGTCCTCCTATCTATTGCTGTGTATGTGAAGTACAATGCCGTAAATTACCCAGATTTCAGATTTAATATTCACCTTTAAAGGGCATGTCAGTCACAAAAACATATTCTCTAAATATTGGTTTTGAGTTCACTTTGTAAGTCTATTATGGAAAATAGGTGCGAGGCGGCCACCCATCTCTGACTGCACCTGTCATGGGCATCTCCTGCCACATGACAGTAATTCCGACTGAACTCAGCAGTCCCACAAATGAACAATTCAGCCATCCACTCTTCCCATGCTCCAAGCTCAACCTTAAGATTTAATAATAGAGCCTGCTAATATCACTCTAATTTCCAGGGCTGATGAACTTTCAGAGGCAACATTAGCTGAAATAACGAGTGCAGAGATGACAAAGGATTTTAATCCAAGGTTCTTTGAACTATCCAGTATAATAAGCACTTGTTCCTTTTCACAATGGGCATATAAAGGAGAAATCTGAGTAATAATTGCTGTAATTATCTTGAAAAATATGCAAAGATTAATGGTGATTATGAAAATCTGTATAATTGTTCCCTGAAATCATCACTGATCAAGTGTATCTTGAAATGGCCGCTGTCGGGAGCCTTCTCACACTGAACTCCATGTGGGCACAGGAATGCCACACTTTGACTTTCTCCCTGTACAGTATTACCCTGTGTTTACGAAATGGTTTCTCATCCTCTCCAGGGGCCTGGCCTGCGTTTTAACTCTTCATACCAGTGCCCTGAAAAGGTTCCGGGACGCCCTTAATGGGATGCGTGTGTCATCGCAGTTCAAGGCCCTAAGTTCAACTTGTTATTTGTTCAAATAATTAATTACTCTTGTATCCATCGAACAGTTTGTCATGACACATTAATGACTTGATAGACTTCTATGAACTGGTGAACACAGAACAGCAGAGCGTTTTTATCGTCATTTAATTTTAAAACGATCCTGTGTGAAATTATCTAGTTGTGAGTGATGGGAGCATAAAGAACAGACTCAGCAAAGCCCCTTTTGGATCATTGCTTTATTAATGGTAACGTCAGGGAAATGAAAAATGCTAACATTGTCATATTCCGCTGCTGGGTGGAGATGAATGGCTGGGGCAGTGGGAAGGGCCCCGCCAGCTCACTGCCGAGAGCGCACACCCTCGGGGCACACTCAGGCCTTGCACACCCACAGGCACCAAGAAACCTCCTCTCGCCCGGCTCCCTTTTGAGTTTATGGCTCTCAACATCTACGACTTTGTGTGTGTGGTCTTTTTTCTCCTTTTCACTTGAATTTTCTACTGGTGATATAGAGCCCCCTCACGAAAACAGTTCGCGTTATTGCTTTGAACATTAAACGTTATTAATCCAATAGAAAAACGTTAAAGATATTGCTGTCACCTTTAAATGTGAAATGATATTAGGTGCTAAAAAACGCTGGGTTAGTAGAAAAGATGTTCCCTTAGTTTCTTTCAAGTCTTGAGATAACTGTGCCCGGCTGGTGACAAAATAATACTTCTACATGGCTCACAGCACAACATCTGCTTAAAAGAGACTTTCTGTTCAGCTATTCATATTCACTCATATATATATATACACACACACACACACACACACACATACATAGAGTGAAAATTGCCTCTCGATTGTTTTAATTACAAACTTGGGAATCTATGCAAACTACTCCCCAGCAGTGTCATTCAAAGACAACAGACGGCCCAGAAAAGCCACAGCACCAGCCTGTGGGGTGATCACGGGGTGGGGGCACTCTGCCCCTAGAACACGAGCCCACTTGGGACCATGGAAAAGGCAGCAAGACCCCTTCCCACCCTCTCCGGAGAGAGAAGGTGGCTTCCTCTCCCCTCACACACTTCTTGCCCCTGTTGTCCTGACCCCAGGGCATCGCTCTACCACCTGCCTGGACATCAGTCCTGGGACCTGGAGCCAGCTAGCTGGAGGGACTTGTCCCTGTACTTCACGAGTCACCAGACCTTCCAATCCCAAAGAGGGTGGTTGTGGTGGCGGGTCATACTTATTTGAACTGCTCTGTGTCAGACCCTGGTCCAGGTGCTGCCTGTGTGTTGACTGATTTCTCACAGCCATCCCGTGATAGGGGGAGGCATGTACCTCTGCACCACCACCATCATCACCATCACCATCATCCCCACTTCACAGAGGACACTCAGGCAAAGAGTAGTAACGCAACCCACCCAGGGACACACAGCCACAAGAAGCAGTGGCAGCATTAAACCCAGGGAACCTTCCTCTTTCCTATGACTCGACGGTGCCTCTGAATTCTAGCCAGAGATCTCTTGGGCACCTGGCCCTCCTCCTGCCTCCACTGCCCTGGACACGATGGGCAATGCCCTCCCCAGACATCGGCCGCCTGGCTGCTCCAGGGCTCCACCTCCCTTCAACGCCTCTATCCTGCCGAGGAGGGCTGGAGAGAAGTGGGGCCCCAGCAGTCCAGCACAGCGAAGTAGCCTTTGCAGCCTGGGCTCACATAACTGCGCAAACCTGACGTGAATTCACACGGGGCGTTAGAATCCCAAGGGTAAACAAATCAAGGGACGTGGGCAGGTCCCTGCCAGACATCTGGTGACCCGTTTCGCGGGCTGCCTTCCTTTTCAGGTGGTGACACTTGGGCCCGGCTACCCGTGACTTCCACGGGGACATCGCCAGCAAGGGGCAGCGAAGTCGGAGCTCACTGTGGAGTGCCGGCTCCTGCCCAGTGAGCCATGTGGCCAGCTGGGGCTGTGCCATTGAGAGGCTGCGGAGTGAACCATGGATTTCTCTCAAAGAGACAGGCAGGCACCCTCAGAGCAGCTGAGACTCAGGCACAGCAGATGGCAGATGCCACAGGCCAGGAAAACACAGTGGTTTTGTGAGGTAAGGTAGGCAGTAAACTGAGGCAGGGAGGAGGGAGACATGCCTCACCCGTCGACACAGCAGTCCTGAGCTGGGTCTGACAAGATTGCTGGGTGTCCGGAGTATCACAGCAAAGACAGCACAGGAGGAGGGGAATCCTTAAGACTCTGTGCTGGGAAATGCAGCCTTTGTAGCCATTTCGCTAAGACAAAGAGCCTTTACTAGCTGAAAAGAGAAGCTTTTGTAGTAGGACATTATTCCCAAAGTTCAGAAGGGGGAGAAGGAAAGTACCTAGACTCTGACTAAAGTATACAACCCCTGCACCCCAATAGTGGGTGCATTCAGATGAGCTGAGTATCCAACTGTATAGAGCAACCTTACTAACAACTTTACTTCCTCTACATGCGGGGGACAGACCAGCCAGGGGCCTGCGTGCACCTTTGTGGGCATACGCTTTCCACAAATAAGCTTGCGCTCTCAGTTCCACTATACACGTCGTCTGTCTCTTGAATTTGTCTCTTATAAGCGAGGTGAGAACTGAGGAACAAGCTCAGGGCAGGGGACCCTGGCTTGGGTCTGTCCCCAGTAACAGTTTCAAATGGGAGCCCCCGTGGGAAGTGCAAACCCAAATTGCAGAGGACACTGCTTCTCGACCAGGGCAACTCCTGCCGTGAAGCCAGCTATGACCTCACGGCCCTGTTTCTGGAGAAGGGCACCCTGTGGGCAGAGGCCAGTCCAGACGAGGGAGAGAGGTAAGGGCGGGCAGTAGTGAGCACAATGCTGGCTAGTGCTTCAGACGTGGGTCTCTGAAGCCACCCCCCACATTCCAGGAGACACATCCTTTCTCTGCAAACCACAGGTGCTCAAAAGTCAGACCGGCCTGGGATGCTCATTAAAAACACAAACCCTTAGCTTCAAACCCCAAAGCTCTGGCTGAGGGACTCCAGGACGATATCCACCCTGTGTCTGGCTTCAGAGGGTCTCCCGGGCACAGCTCATAATGCTCTTCTGCACAAATAGGACACTCCGTGACCCATAGCACTGACCGCAGCACCCGTGACAGCTGCCACTTGGTCAAAGCCTTGGCTTTGTTCACAACTGGGTGCTCTACTCACTGATTACTGATCACTTAACATGCACCCTGACCCTGGGTGTCCCCTTCAGTCCACACCTTTCGTGGGCTAAGCCTCTGGATGGAAGGAAGCCAGAGGCCCCTAGTCTGTCTGTCTATCTGCAGTGAATTTTCTGAGTACTCAAAGTTTCTGTGGCTTTTACCTTCAATAGCAGGAAAAAAAAAAAAAAAAAAAAAGATAATAAATCCAGATAGCTTGTGACTGCCTTTTTCTAGAATCCAGACAGAAGGCTTTTTCCCTCTTGACCTAACTCAAGTCAAGCGCCTAGTGTTTTGAAGGAAAGGAACCTATTTCTAAGTTGTACTGGATTCTTGACTTTCCTCCTTAAACCCTTCTCTGCTTTTCCAAGTAATGACTTCCAGTCACTCGAAAATCTGCCCTGAATTTTTTTTTAAAGGGATGCTTCGGTCTGAGCAAACAGGGAAAGGCCGCACTCGGGGAACCTAACAGCTCAAAAAGACGACGGGAGTGGCTTCTCCACCGTGAGGGCTCCCGGCCGCGCTGAGGAACCACCAAGCGCAGAATTAGGACGGAGGGACCTTCATGAAACGCAAGGCCCGATAGAAAACCAGGTGCCTCTTTTCAAAACGACTTTGGTTAAGGCTCCAGGGAGTACGGCATACATTTTTGAAAAGGTATAAAACAAAACCTGAGACCTCTCAGAGGAAGTAAATCCTGCAGGCAGGCGGGTGTGGGGTGAGGGCGCGGGCCCGGCAGGGAGCAGCTCAGAAATGAGGGGATGCAGCTCCGGGACCAATGCTGACAGAGCCCGAGTGGACGCCTGGGGGCCTCGTAACTTTCCAACCTGGCTCAACACCCGCCATCTCTTTTCCCTTCATTTCCAGCCTGCGTCCGCGGGGCTCACTGTTCCCCTTTCAAAAATGACGGCACTGGGCTCGCAGGTTTACTGGCTTGCTCACGACGGCCCAGCGGGCCACTAACAGAACCGGGTGTTGTATGCTCCTGGCTGCCATGTAACCATTTATTAGGTCAGAAGAAAACCTGCCTGAGCCAAGGCCTGGAAGGGGCCCCAAAATCCAACGTCAAAGGCGGCCTCTCGGTGAGAGAAGGTTTGGGGCTGCTGGTCTGGGGGCCCAGAGGACACGGGTCACAAACACGCGGGTCTGTCTTGACTGTGACAGACTTTCCAAACTGTCTTTTGACAGGCGCACTTTGAGAGCGCACCTTTCTTGGCTTGCTTTTTCGTTTAGTTTTGGCAGGGAGCGGGCCAGCCTGACGGTCGGGCTCTCAACTCCCGTCCATCCAGCTGGCCAAGTGCCAACTCGTGAGTTCATGTTCGCCCAAGGCTGTGAAAACACAAGGTGGCTTCAAACATCCTGCCTGTGAAACCCCACGTGGCCAGAAGGAGCTGGGGTGTGACGCCACCACCCCACTTTTCTTCGCTCTGTTGTACAAGATGGGACACTGCTTGTTTCCATTAAGTCTGCCCGAGGGTTGCCTGAGGGAAGGTGAAATGCAGAGAGTAGAGGGAGCTGTCCTCCTGCCGAAAACAGGCTCTCCTTTGGTGCCTGAGAATGTAACATTCGTGGTGTCCGTTACAGGTGGAAACCCTGAACGTCAGGACACGAAATAATTTGTCATCTGTTAAACTGGAATGCCATAGTGGAGTCTCAGCCAGCAAGCCCCACAGACACAGAGCACCTGGATTTCAGCCCAAACAGGCTACTTCCCACTTTCCTCCTACAAAAGCAGTAACTTCCTTGAAGTGACAGGTTTTTAAAATAAACTGTCCCCACCAAAGAGCTGGTGCTGGAAGAGAAGAGGGAGTCACAAAGTTCTAAAAATGCGGAGGTGTAGCTGGGGACGGGGTGCAGGGCTCTGGGATCAATCACAGAGTGGAATGTGGCTGGCCCGGGCCCCGCTGCCGTGCGGAATGAAGATGGGGACCCGCGGCATGGAATGGTGAGGGTTAACTTGCGGTGTGGGGGTGGAAGCAGGAAGTGCAGGGTTCTGGATAGTTCAGGAGAAGCACGGGGCCCCAGGGACACTTTCAAGGGTAAAGTTAGTTTGAGAGTTTAAGAGGCCGTTTTCCCTATTTTTAATAAGTGGGTGTTAAAGAAGGGGGAGGGTCTACTGGCCCACGCTGCTGCGGTGGGGCGACCCTGACAGCTTTAGAAACTGTGAGGAGAGTGGTCACTGGACAGACTAGCGTCCAGCGCGGATGAGATCGGACTCTGTTAGAAGATAATGTCTTTGCGAACCTCATCTCCCAGGAGCAAAGGAGGCTTCAGAGTAAGTGGCCTAAGAGCACCGTGTCTGTTGGCTCCCGAGCTCTGCGGCCACCTGTCCGGCTCACCAGGCTCGGGCCGACAGCTGGAGGGAGCCCAGGGGCCCGAAGGCAAACCTCAGGCAAGTCCACCGGCAGCCTGATCAGGGACACCCCGGCCCGGGCCGGATTCTTACTCACATAAACACACTCACAGTTAAAATGATGGGCAGTGATGTAATATACGGAGGAATTCATTTCAGTGACTAAATGTATTTAAAAAACTTATAAATGACGTCAATTTTTATTTATAGAACCCTTAGCTCTACAGGTTCATCAAAATGTTTCACTTTTAGTTACTACGTTTTACGGGAGAAATTACGGGCCTTTGGGGCTATCTTGGGGAATTATCCTGCGAAAACTTTTATGGCCTAATTACCGTATTGGGAAGAGATTTTTCAAGATGGCTTATCAAAGTTCATTGTTCGAAAATCACTCACAATAGCAAAGCTATAATATGGAGGCTCAAAATTTCACCCCCACCCCAATTACTCAGTTGGGTCTTGGTGGGGCTAATGACATGAAGGGTGAAAATCCACCATGCCCATACCCCAGCCACTGCAAACTAAACTTATCCTGACTCTTAATTTCCCTTGGTACACCTGAAATTAATACTAAAAAGCGCTGAATGCAAACTGTAACAGAAAAGTAAGTTCTTTTGGCTATGACTGGAGCCACCAGTCCCTTCACCAGCCCTGAACCACTGTGGCTTTCGGTTACCGGGACTGGGGTTCAGGGGAGCAGCTGCAGAGTTGCGAACAGTGCCAGACAGGAAAATTTCTTCCCGCAATAAAAAAGTCTACTTGGCCTCACTAGGCTTTCCCAGAGCAACACTCAGGGGTGGAGGGCAAGGCCGGCAACATGCGGTGCAGCGGTAGGTGAGCTGGTATAATACTTAAGAGAACAAAGTACAGGCGGCCGCAGAGCCTTTGTAGTTGAGGGGACTGAGGGGCCGGGCAAGCGCATTCGAACAGCCAAACTCCTCCTTTCACACATGTGTAAAACCTTTGGAATTCATTGGAAAAACTATTTCGAAAGAAACCTTTGAAGTTTAAACATTAAAGCAGGAAGGCTATTTCTCAGTATAGAGCGATGGTTTCAAACTGCTGAGGGGACCAAAGAAAGGTGCTAATGGGTGCTAAGTGGCACCTACTTGGAGGTATGGACTCTGCGTGTTTGTCTTTCTCAGATTTTCCTACTGAGACTCAAGACCTTCCTGCTTTCTCTCAGGGCATGATGAGCTCGCAGTCTGGGCCCAGACAGCAACTGGGTTCGTGACAATAATTCACACAGAAGGGGAGCCCTGTGTGTATATTTGTGTGTGAGAGATGAGTGTATGCACGTGTGGGACATGCACATGAGATGAGCGCATGTACACGTGTGATGTGTACATGCATGTGGGGGATGCATCCATGTGTGGTGTGTGCATGTGTGATGCATGCAGGTGTGTACACACATGTGAGATATGTGCCTGCACACATACAAAATGCGATGCGTATGTGCACATGTGGGATGTGTGCACATGTATGCATGGTATGTGTACACACGGTGTGTGAGTAGGTGGCACGGCAACAAGAAAGCAACCATGTGGCTCTCACAGGTGACCGACCACTTCTTCCACGAGGCACCAAGGGCATGAGGGCCAACACTGCTGGGCATGGGGTTCTTTCAAGCTTGAGTGGGCAGAGAGGAAACAGTCACTGAAATTTCCAGCCTCTAGGTCGAAACTAAAACTCCAGGCTTGAGACCGTAGCAAGGGCAGGTGGTGGCTCCGCTGCTACACCTCCGAGGACCTGATCGCCAGGCCTGGCCCAGCCCCGCGCTCCTGGCTCCGCTCCTGCTCCTTCACCTGGCCTGCTGTCTGACACCCCCAAGGGGCCAGGGGTGCGAGGACCAGCTAGTCAGGGGAGGCCTCGCAGGGAGGTGGCACCTTCTTGGGGTCTGTGCACATGCATGCCACCAGCACAGGCAAAAATAGATGCTCAATAAAAATTTGCTGAGTTGAAGAAAAGGGGTTTTGTCACCCTCATGTACCTCACAGCTGACAGGCACACTCAGGGTGTGTCTCCAATGAGCCTTCTCCGCAGCCCCCACCTGCAGGAGGCTGACCTGAGGCTCACAGAAGGGCAGCACCTGTCTCAGCAGCAGACCTGGGGCTCAGACTCCGGGGCACTTAAAATGAAACCACATTGTCCTACAGCTACCCCACCTTCCCAGGATTAGCAGGTCCCTTGCCCCAGAGAAAGAACTGTCCTGCAATTTGCAGAAAAGGCTGAAAAAGAAAGGTTTCTGAAGTTGCTAAGCATTTCAGTTCTTTTATTTTTGGCATCGGTTAGCAATTATCCTTGAATTTCCCTCCCACCAAGATATTTCAATTGCTATTCCAGTTACTTCGGCCAAAAAGCTCACCCAAATCCAACCCCCCACCTTCCCCGCCACGGCACACCCAGGCACTCCCAGGCACACCCGACACCAGTCGGAGAGCACAGGCAAGAGAAAGTCTCTGACAGCTCTTTGCTTCCTCCGCTGGTTGAAACACTTTCCACTTAGTAACGCAGCACAGGGCAGCTCACCAGCTAGTGGCCTTACTGTTTCCAGCAACATTCAGAACACAACCAGTTTTCAGTTCAGCCAAACTACCTGGAGGCCCCGTGGACCCTGGCTGCCCCCGAATCGCCAGACTGTGCTCCCACGGGGAGGCGCTTCCGCGGCTCCCAGGACCCACTGGCCCCCTGCACGCAGCAGTGCTGGCGGGAGGAGGCACCCTGGAGGGGAATCACTCCCCCAGCCAAGGTTAGGGCTTATCTTCTTTGCCTTTCATGGCTCAGAACCAGGCCAAGTGACAGGAGGGGAGCAGAGTTCAGGGTTTAGCAACTAACTGGCTGAAAGGCCTGTGCCTGAATATCCGAAACTGCGCTGGCTTTATGTTTTTAAATGCACGTTCTACTTGTGAGTTCTGGCTGTGTGTACGCGTGCAAGCCTGCATATGTGTATGCCGCGTGGGTGTGCATACAACTGCGTCTCGTGTATGTGTGCACGCATGAAACGAAGATCCTCCAGGGCACTTGGTGGCATCCTTCCTTTTTTCCTCTAACAGAGAAAAAGGAGGAACCTCTACTGGTTACGAACCTAAAGAGGCTTTGACAGGTTGAGCCCCCTGCCTCCTATTTGTGCAGGGGGCTGCTGGGAGTAGGGATTTTTCCATACAAGTTCCGCATCTCCAGTAAGCGGGGCTGGGAGGACTGAAATAGTATGGCTTTCATAACCGCGGAACCCACGACATGCCAGGTGTCCTCAATCAACCAAGCCGCATGGAATTTGCACAGACTCTCAGCAAACAGCCCGGATCCATCACACGGCGCACCTAATCTGCTCTTTATATACCACCTGGCTTTTCATTGCTTACCTGTGCCCACAAGCTGTGAGTTCCTGCGCATCTTTCACGCCAAATCAGAAAGGTAAATAAACCCTTTCCAAGGACAGGGTCTTGGGCACCTGGCCCAGGCTCTCTGGTGTTCTCCCTTCCTACCTCTAACGGCAGGGGACGAGGTCAGTCCCCCTGGAACTCCCTGGGGCCCCAGCTCATTTCTCTGCCTTCTGCCCTCGGAATGCCTGAACTCCTACTGTCTTCAGGGCTGTGAGTACAGGCCCAGTTGAACCCACTTCCCCCAGCGCCTGGCTATGGTCTGGGCTCCGGGCTCCTCCCTGGAGCACTGAAGGGCCCATGGGTGCAGCTAGCTCTCAGGGTCACTCCCCTCAGGGCTCACCACGTGTCCACTCCTGCACCGGAAGCATGCAGAGGGGTGGGTCCCTGTAATTGGGCCTCTTCCTCGCTGCCTCTGCAGCCCGCAACCTGTGCGGTGGAACACCCACCACGGCCCAGGCCACTTTGCAAGCGTCACCTCATTGAATCCTCACTGTATCCTTCGTGGAGGCTTTCCCTGCCTCCATTTCGGTTTACACAATGGAGGAAACCCAGACCCAGAGGGTGAGGGACCTGGTACCTGATCAGTTTGGGGGTGAAAGGCAGAGGGAGGCTGCTCCGCCTCCCAGTCCTCTTGCTCCTCTTCTAGCCCCTGCCCTTGCAAAGATGCAGAGATGTCCCCACGGAGGAACTGGGCTGCAGCCAGGGGCAGGCACAGGCATTTCTGCCAGCAGTGCCCCAGCCTGTCACCATGGGGCCCTGTCACCGGTGGGAAAAGACCAGACTTTTGAAACATCCCTGCCTTAGTGCTCCCCATTTCAGGCTGAGGGGAGCAGCTGGTCTTCACTCCCAAGGCCCACAGGATGTCCCTGGTGGGGACATCTGTGCTTGATTGCAGGTGACATTCGCCTGCTCGGGTGCCAGCCCTGAGCAAGGGATAAGTGCCCTTTCAGCCTTGACCACTCGCAGCTCCAAACAGGGTGGAGGTTAAGAGCAGATGCTGGGCTGTGTGACTGTGGGTAAATCAACTCAACTCTGCGCCTTCATTCCTGCACCTGTACGCTGGGATTAGTGACACCTGCACCTCTTAGGCTTATGGATGTTACGAGAGTAAGAGAGATGGTCGGGGTAAAGGGCTAAGAAAGGGGCTGTTTACAACTGTTACTAATATTCACTTCTGAAACATAATAGAAAATGGCTAATGTGTTCTGGAAACGGTCTCTGCGGCCTCCCCAACCCCATCATCAGCAGTTCCAGGTAAATACTCCTCACCCAGGGGAGGAGCAGGCCTGGAGGAAGGGTGTCCCCGATCCAGGAGACTGCTGTGACATGACAAATAAGCTGCAGGCTGACAACACCTCCAAGACATATTGGAGTTCACTTCGTTGTTTGGGTTTGCCATCTGCGCCACTGCGAGGGGGCTGGCTTCCCAGGCTGCTCTGGGACCCTGGGGCAGGGCCACTGGTCCCCGGACAGATCTGCTAGCTCAGCTGGCCATCCGTTAGGCTGCCTAATGAGAGGAAATGGAATCTGTCCACCGCCTCCCTGGGAGCCAGGCCTGCCCTCCCAGGGAGCCGGGGGTCTCTGCTCTCCACAGTGAGGCAACCGACAGGGCTCGTCAGCCAGTGAGCCCCCTGCCCGAGCTTCTCTGCAGCCGCCCTGGCCGCCCCGGAGGGGGGATCGGATGGCGACGTGAACTTGATGCAGGGGCCGCACCATCAACTCTGACGCCCTATATATCAGGAGGCTGGGGGTACGGACCGCGAGGGCCAAGTACTTCCCTCATGGAGTGTCCGGTCTGGGAAATGGGGAAGATTCTTAAAACGAGGAGCAGAGGAATGTCAAAGGCAATGGCAGATTCCGTGGAAGGCACAATGGAGGGACCCAGAGGCACTGCGCGGGTACACGGTGTGACCTTGAGAAACTCCCTGAACCTCTCTGAACCTTATTTCCTCCCTTATAATAAATGCCACATGCTGTCCAGGGTGGTTATGAGGATTAGACCAGTTCATATACGAAAGCAATTTTGCTCAATAAGTGTTAACTTATTCTTAAATACAAACTGACACTGGTGTCACTTGCTTCTTCATGGCAAGGCTGGTCAGGAGGACAGAGGCCGGTCTTTCACTTTGTAGGTAATGGCACAACAGTCACCCTGCCTGAGCACAGCTGTCCGGGGGCTGAGGGTGTGCTGGCCCAGGCCAGCCTTCCAGCTTCAGATCTGTCCCTGGGTCTCAGAGCGGGAAAGGTAGGAAGTGGCTAAATTTGCCCAAATTATAGGTTGTCCTTACTTTTAACCATGAAGAATGACTCTCTGCCTTTCTCTGGAAATGAGCCTTAGCAAGAAGGTGCTGTGGACATACGCATGCTCGTCGGAAACCACGTTAATGGCGGGGAACTGGGGAGGCCGGGCTGTCTATCAGCCAGCCAGCCGAGGGGAAAGGGGCCTGTAGTCTCCGTGGTCCCCCCATCTGCTACGGTCACCCTGGGCTGTGTCTGCAGCCTCCGAGCCTTCTCCAATGACCCATCTCAACAGACTGAAGAACACACTGATTTTCACAGTTTGTATTTGCATTTTTTAAAAAGGTTTTATTTATTATTTTCAGAGAGAGGGGAAGGGAGAGAGGCAGAGAGGTAGAGAGACATCCATGTATGGTTGCCTTTCGCCTGCCTCTAGCTAGGACCTGGCTGGAGACCTGGCTTGCAACCTGGTTATGTTGCCCTGGCTGGGAATCGAACCAGTGACCTCTGGGTTTGCAGATCGGCACCTTATCCACTGTGTATTTGCATCTCTATGGTGGTGGGTCATATCCAGCTGGTTGGGGGGCTCTTGCTTGTCACACACCCACCCACTGCCCTCAGACTCTGCCCTAAACAGTGGGTGTTACCAGCCAGACTTGTTCCCAGGGCTGGGCACACGGTTACTTCCTCAGTAACCGTCTGCTGTCTGGTGCCTGTCCCTGCCGAGTTCTCACAGCGCCCGAGAGCTACTTGGGCTCTGCACCGACAGGAGGGAAGTGAGCTTGAATAAGGGCACCTGTGAATTCCGGGATTGCACCCAGCCTGGACAGCGGGGCTTTCCAAAGCTCCCACCCCTTCTCTAGGCCGAGCTGCCCAATGTCCCCGTGCATGTCCCTGGCGTATCACCAGGGCATGTGGGAAAGCTTTCAAATAGCACTTCCACTGATCAAAGCTTTGGCTCTTAGAGAAATTTTTAAAAAATAAGTGAATTAGTTGGTGTTTCATGATGGACTCTAAGAACAGGAGAGTCTAGCAGCAGCAATAACAAGATAACTGTGTGGCAAAGACAGATTTGAGGGCTGGACTTTGTCCCCCGTGCGGGGACAGGGTGGGGACTCCAAACGCAGAGCTCCTGTCCACACGGACAGGACAAAGCTGAGGCAGGCGGCTCACATGTGCAGGGAGAGAGCACAGGGTGTGCATCGTGTGCTCAGGCCCACAGGCGGGCAGCAGGTGCTCAGAGAAGGAGCTGGAGGACGAGAGGAGTCGGGTCAGGTGGCTTCCCCGGAGAAGAGGGGCGGAGTACCAGCCAGGGGCTGGGGGCATGTGGAAAGGGTCCAGGAAGGCTCGCTGGGGGTGGGGGAGGGAGAGCACAGACCTGAGGAGACGCCTAACTTTGCCAGAGCTCACGGCCCTGCAAAGTGAGAGCCGGTGTGGGGCATGTACACTACCGAACTTAGGCTGAAAACACAAAATGGAACAAAAAGGGGGGAATTTTGCTTCGACGAAGAGTAAAATACAGTCATACTCCTTGATGGCCTGCCTAACATTACACCAAAACAAACACAATTACTATTCAAAAATGATCATGGCATAAGAAGAAATTCACAAAATAAAAGCTACCAACTTTGGCCAAGTAGGATGAAAGAATGTAGCTATGGGTTTGACTATATCCTTCAGTCCTGCTTTATCAAAGAATGGTACTGTGTGTGTGTCCATAGCACATTTACCGAAACTGATCATAGTGTAGATGACAAAGAGAGTCTAAATATTTTAATTTATTTATACAAAGATTTAAAAAAATATTTTATTTATTATTTTTAGAGAGAGGGGGAGGGAGAGAGGCAGAGAGGGAGAGAGACATCAATTTGTGGCTGCTGCGACTCAACACCAGGGAGACAGACAGCCCAATTAAAAAATGGGCAAAGGACCTGAACAGACAACTCACTGAGGAAGATATACAAAGGGCCCAGAGGCATATGAAAGAATGCTCAACATCACTAGTCATCAGAGATGCAAATTAAAACCACAATAAGATACCACCTCACACCTGTCAGAATGGCAATCATCAACAAATCAACAGACAACAAGTGCTGGCGAGGATGCGGGGCAAAGGGAACCCTGGTACACTGTTGGTGGGAATGCAGGCTGGTACAGCCACTGTGGAAAACAGTATGGGGTTTTCTTAAAAAACTAAAAATGGAACTGCCTTTTGATTCAGCAATTCCACTACTAGGACTATACCCAAAGAATCCCGAAACACCAATTCATAAGAACCTATGTATCCCTATGATCATAGCAGCACTATTTACAATAGCCAAGTGCTAGAAACAGCCTAAGTGCCCATCAGTGGATGATTGGATCAAAAAACTCTGGTACATTTATACAACGGAATACTACACAGCAGAAAGAAAGAAGGAACTCCTAACCTTTGCAACAACATGGATGGAACTAGAAAATATTATGTTTAGTGAAATAAGCCAGTCAGTGAAGGACAAATACCATATGATCTCATCCATTATAGGATAATAATGAACAAAACTAACAACAAGCAAAACAGAACCAGATATATGAATACAGTGAATAGGCCTTCAGTGGGCAGGGGCAAATGGGTTAAGGGGAGGGGAGAGGCAGAGGCAAAGAAGGGGAGCAGTTTAGACAAGAACCTAGTATGAAAGAACCATGGACATGGACAATAGGTGGGATTGCCTTTGTTGGGGAATGGGTGGGTGGGGAAGAGGACAGAGGGGAGCAAAAAGGGGATGGATGTAATACAACAACAATAAAATTAAATTAAAAAAAAATGTATGGTTGCCTTTCACCTGCCTCTAGCCACGGACCTGGCTGGAGACCTGGCTTGGAATGTGGTTATGTGTCCTGGCTGGGGAATCCAACCAGAGACCTTTGGGTTCGCAGGCTGGCACCTTATCTGCTGTGCTACCAGCCAGGGCTAAACACATTTTTAAAAGTAAAAAAAAAACATCTAAGTCACAGTCTCTGACTACCATGTAATAAAATTAGAAATTAATAAGAACAGGTTGAACAAAATCTCAATCATTCAGGAAAAGTATTTTCTAACACTTGGGTCAGAGGGGTAATCAAAACTAAAATTACTACATATTTATAAATGTGAGTACTATATATCAGAATACCACAAAAACACAAAAAATTTATTTAGCTTTAAATACTTGTATTAAAAATAAAAAAAACAAAAAACAAATGAAGTGACCATTAAACCCAAGAAGATATAAAAAACAAAATAAGCAAAACTAAATTAGAAAAAAGGAACTAAAGACACAATTAAATAATGAAATAAAAAGCAAAAGGCTAATGCCTTTATATAGAAATCAAAACCCAGTTATTTGAAAACATAAATAAAACAGGTAAATCCTTAGCAAGGACAATCAAGGAAAAGGGAGGAAAAATAACATTAGGGATATATTTGACCACAGGTGTATAGTTTAAAATTTTTTCGGGTAGAATTTTATACCACTAAAGTTAACCACTTACATGACAGGGTTGTGGCCCTGGCTGGTGGCTCAGTGGATAAGGCACTAGCCTGTGAACCCAGAGGTCGCTGGTTGGATTCCCCAGCCAGGGCACATAACCAGGTTGCAAGCCAGGTCTCCAGCCAGAGGCAGGTGAAAGGCAACCAACCATACATTGATTGGTGTCTCTCTCCCTCTCTGCTTCTCTCCCTTCCTCTCTCTCTGGAAATAATAAGTAAAGTCTTTAAAAAAATACTTTAAATGACAGGGTTGACTCTTCTTTCATAAAAAATACAAATGACAAAATTGAGTCAAGAAAAAGCAGAAAGCCTGAAAAAAATAAATAAATTATTGTGAAAGAAACTGAAATGACTGCCCCTTCCCACAAAGTACTCCAAGTACCCCCAAGTGCTTCCAGGTCCATTTAGCTTTTTTTTTTAAAGATTTTATTTCATTATTTTTTAGAAAGAGGGGAAGGGAGAGAGGCAGAGAGGGAGGGAAACATCAATGTGTGGTTCACCTGCCTCCAGCCACAGACCTGACCGGAGACCTGGTTTGCAACCTGGTTATGTGCCCTGGCTGGGGAATCGAACCTGTGACCTTTGGGTTCACAGGCTGGCACCTTATCCACTGAGCTACCAGCCAGGGGCCATTTAGCTTTTATAGAGAAATAATTTTCATTTTCCTTTTTCTCCCAAGGAATTAAAAATTATAATACTTGAAAAATATTCTTATAGTTGAAAGAAAAACTCTGATTCTTAGAGCACTCAAAAATATTTTGCTTGGATAAGGCGCCGGCCTGCGAACCCAAAGGTCGCAGGTTCGATTCCCCAGCCAGGGCACATAACCAGATTGCAAGCCAGGTCTCCAGTCAGATCTGTGGCTGGAGGCAGGTGAAACGCAACCATACATTGATGTCTCTCTCCCTCTCTGCCTCTCTCCCTTCCCCTCTTTCTAAAAATGAAATAAAATCTTTAAAAAAAAAAAAAATTTAAAAAAAAAAAATTTTGCTAAGAATTAAGCTCAATTTCACAAACATAAAATACCAAAAGCCTAACTTAAATAACAGCAGCTCAAATCTAGTGCTATACTTAAAGAATAATGCACCATAATAAGATTTATTGAATACACAATAAGTTTCTCAGCTAACTGATCAGAATAAAATGATTCATATTGATAAGTTAAATGAGAAAAGAATACAATATTGTATTGATAGATTCTGAAGTTATTTTTGTATGAAATTAAAATTAGTACCTTGGGGTTGGGGGGAGGCAGAGGCAAGAAAGGGGAGCAGCTTAGACAAGAACCTAGTATAAAGGAACCATGGACATGGACAACAGGTGGGATTGACTTTGGGGGGAATGGGTGGGTGGGGAGGGGGACAGAGGGGAGCAAAAAGGGGATGGATGTAATATAACAACAATAAAATTAAAAAAAAAAAAAAATTAGTACCTAAATTTCTAAAAAAACTCCCAGGAAATAAAATAGGAGAATCAGCCCTGGCTGGTGTGGCTCTTTGGATTGGCACTGGCCTGCAAACCAAAGGGTCACTGGTTCAATTCCCAGTCAGGGCACATGCCTGGGTTGCAGGCCAGGTCCTCCATTTGGGGCACACAAAAGGCAACACATTGATGTTTCTCTCCCTTTTTCCCCTCCCTTCCCCCTTCTCCTCTCTCTAAAAATAAATAAAATCTTTTACAAAATAGGAGAATAGTTTTTTTAGTAAATAAAGTTCTAAATTACCAGCCTAACTGAGTTGACTGCAAGACACTAGGAACATCCCCACTGAAGTCAGGAACCAGATAAGAAAGAATGCAAGCTACCACATGACTATTTGCTGCTTTAGATGTTCTGGCCAACAACAAAGAAAAAAAAATGTTGTCAAAGAGCTAAAATTGCATTTGCAAATGATATTGTTGTGTACTGAGAAAATAAAAGTAAATTGATTGGAAGTTACTGGAAATAACAAGTATATAGAGAGGGTGCCATTTACAAAATGAATATTCAACAGGATTTAAAAATATATACATATATCCCTGGCTGGTGTGGCTCAGTAGATTGAGCGCAAGCCTGTGAACCAAAGGGTCTCCGGTTCAATTCCCAGTCAGGGCACATACCTGGGTTATGATGGGCCAGGTCCTCATATATACTTCATATATACATATATATATATACACACATATATATACACATATACATATATATATATAAAATAAATATAAATATATAAACGACTCTCACTTAAGACAAAATGGGCAAAGAAAAAGAAATTTTAAACCTAGGAATAACGTGAACTATAATACTTTACTGAATGATATAGAGGAACATTTGAATAAATAGAGTCATGTTAGATTTCTAGAAGGAAACAAAGTATTTTAAAGATGATCATTCCCCCTAAATTAATGAACAGATGGATGCAGTCCGCTGCGCAGGGTAACTCATGTTTGCATTTGCATTAGCTTTTATATAAAATTGCTGGTCAACAATGTATTAAGTTATGATTCAATAATTTCTCAAACAGAATCTTGAAAGTATTTTCCTTGGAACATAGAGTGATTCTAAAAATCAACTGGGTAAAAAATTTAACTAAAATTATCAAAAGCATCTTGAAAAACTACCAAGAATTGTAAGACAGAATATCAAAATCTACACATTACAATAATGAAAAGTGACTGTCCTATTAGAATATGCATTCAAGGCAATGGAACAGGACACAAGCCACAAAATATACCATAATAGATAATAGGCAGTTAATAAGATTGTTTTCAAATAAAAGATTATTTAGTAAGTGGTGCTAGGGCAATGACAATTTGGAAAAACATAAGATTCTTAGGTCACACATCAAAACAAATTGCAGATGAATTTTATATTGAAATGTTAAAAAATGGTAAAATAAGATTCAGAGTATACAATGAAATAGAAAAGGCCTTTCTAAAATGTAATGGCAAAGGCACAAAACATAACAAAAAGCAAAAGTAACGGTAAAAGTACAAACTAGAAAAAAGCAGTAGTAACATGAGAACAAAACCAGACCTTTCCCGTAAGAAGCTGCTGCAGCTCAATAAAAAAGCCAGGCTCCAGGGAAGTAGCACGGGTGTGCGCAGGAAACACAGGGTACCAGGGGCCAATCGACACAGGGGAGTTGTGCCCAATGCGGGTGGTCCCAGAGATGTAAACCAACAAGATGCCATCTTGTCTTTCCAATGGACAGGAACATTTTACAAAATAATAGTGAGTGAGGAAGGCTGCAGGGAAGAAAACCCCTTTTGCATATGTGGAAATGTAAACGCATTCAACCCTTTTGGTGGTTGATCTGTTATTGTGTCAAAATGCTTAAAAATGCACACTTACCCTGAGGAATAAAGATTTATCTAAAGAAATGTTCACTATTATATTACTTTCAGAAGTGACGACAAAGTATTCAGTAACAAAGGACTGGTTAAAGTACACTGTAACCTTGAGGAAGATTATACAACTATTAAATTTCCCCCTCCCTCAAAAACTTGAATGACAAGGCAAAAGCAGTAGGACCAGATCTCAAACAGAACGGACATTCCATTCTCAGGGACAAAAAGGAGCAGGCTACCTATATACACAACATGGACGAATGACAAAATTACTGTGCAGAGTGGCACCCAAAGCTGCATGTTGTATGAATGCACTTAGGACACGTGAAACATGACTAACTGCCTGGATGGGGAGGCGGGTGGGAATGAATGGAAACACAGGAACAAGAGAACTCTTGGGGGTGATGGAAAAATTCTGTATCTTACTTCTGCTGGTGGGTGCGTGACATTTATCATAATTAGGCATTAGTCAAAATTCACTGAACTATATACATTAAAAGGGTGAAGTTGATTGTATATAAATTATACCTCAATAAATCTGACCCAAAAATCCCTAGAATGGACAGTCAGGTAGAAATACACTTTATGTATAAATAAATATGGTATAGCCCTGGCTGGTAGCACAGTGGTTAAGGCGACAGCCTGCGAACCCAAAGGTTGCAGGTTCGATTCCCCAGCCAGGGCACATAACCAGGTTGCAAGCCAGGTCTCCGGTCAGGTCTGTGGCTGGAGGCAGGTGAAATGCAACCATACATTGATGTCTCTCTTCCTCTCTGCCTCTCTCCCTTCCCCTCTTTCTAAAAATGGTGAAATAAAATCTTAAAAAAAAAAAATTAATAAATATGGTATAGAAAAAAGTTGAAGGGATTACCTTAAAATATTGTTTCCCTAGGGTAATGGAATGATGAACGATACTTATTTCTTCCTCATATTTTGACCTATTTTCTAACTTTTCTACAATGAACAGGTTACTTTAATAATTCAGAAAAGTTTGTATCTATTTTTTTTTTGCATGTGTGTCTCTTTTTGATAAAGAAAAATATACCAATGTGCTGTTCTGCATAGCAAATTCTTTTAAAAAGTTCTCACAGGAACTGGTGAGTCCCATCAGCCCTGGGGCAGAACTTTCTAGAGCACCTCTGTTCCGGCCCCAGTGAGACGCCAGGCTCTGGACAGGCGCTCAGAGGGGTGGCAGGAGGGCAGAGCAGTGAGATGGACCACCTGGGAAAACAGCTTCATCCTGCAGCTGGGAAAACTGAGCCCCAGAGAGAGGAAGTGACTGTCCCAAGTTGGGAGGTGGTCAAAGTGAGGCTTAGACCTTCGCACTGCGACACCTGTGAAGTCGGTGAGCCAACCCCTGACTGTTTCAGGAGAGCCCAGTTCCTGATGACTTGAGGATAAGCTACAGACACTGCAGATCAAGGTTTCCCAAACTTTAGGACACAGGGCCTTGTCCCAGATTCACCTGTTTTTCTTTTGTCAGTATAATTTCTGACCTTATACTTTTCTTTGCCTCTGACATCTTAGATGTAAAATTTTATGTTATTTTTATTGTCCTTCATTTAATTTTTTTCTGAAACTCACTCTTCAAAACTCCAAATTGCTATTCCTGAGTACGCACTGCCCCTTTGCCGTGAGTCTGACCACCCCACACAAGCCGGGAGGGGCAGGGCTGCTGGGGGAGAGGACACAGCCCTGCGCTGATGCCGGTTGGGCTGCATGACTTGCCTGCCTGTCCCCGGGGGTTCCAGGTTTCCCACTTTCCCGTGCTCCCAGAACAGCGTGCTGCAGGTACAGGGGCTGCTGCTTCCTCCTGCGTCCCAGACCAAAGGCCCACGGAGCAGGACCCCACCAAGTTGCAGGCACCAACTCGGAACTTCAACAACATACAAACAAACCAGTGGGTTATCAGCCACTGCAATTTGGGTCACCGAGCAGAACCCAGCCAAGACTGATGAACAGACCTATTTTAATCTTCCTCGAACAAGGCCATCCACTCATGTGCTACTACAGGTGAAATTAAGACATTAAAATGGCCGTCCTGTGTCACACTCCCTTGGGGGTACACGCCTTGTGTTTTGGGAAACACGCCCGAGCCAGAGGGGGGTGCAGGCGGGTACCAGACAAGCTGTGGATGAAGCGGCAGCCCCGGAGGGCACAGACTCTGGGGCCATACGGATACAGTTCAGAAAGCTCTGGATTTTCCCTCAAGGGCTGTAAACTGCACCATCAGTTTCGTAATCTGCTGTACTCCTGTGTGTGCATCACTGCTTTGAAAGCGAGACACATCCACTATTCGGAAATGGTAAAATGGGGCGGGAAAGGACATCTCAGGCCCAGGGAATACTGGGAAGCTCGGGAAAGTAAGGTTAAGGAGATGACTGTGTGGCCAGCTGCTTCACTGCTTAACTTACAGTTATTCATTCTTCAAACAAAATCCACTCCGGCCACCTACATATAAAAGATCTTACCTCCTTCACTGCTTCATCATTTAGGTCCTAGGTGTAAAATGGGTACCACTCAGTGGTACAGAACTTTCAGTCAGCTCTATTGTACTCCAATCATTAATGGTCCACTTGTTTGGCTCAGGTAAATTACATTTGCATATGCAAATTATGCCTAAATACCCTGTACTATTAATGTTATCACTAATTACATAATAATAGTTACCGATTTCCACACGGATCAAACTTACAGTTCTGTAGCTATTAGGGAAATTGTGCTTTGTAATTAAGATAATCCTCATTTCCAGATGCTAATTAACTATATAATAATTAGTCTCATTCACTAATGTAAATTAAGGATTTTCATCTTTATTGATCAAGGAGTCGTTTCTTATCAGTTAAGGCGAGATCGGCCCAGAAACTTTGCAGAGAAATACTTGTCCCCCTCTAAAAGTTAGAAGGTGAGCCCATTTTTATCAGTCTCATTTGAGAATGCAAATTAGCTTTGGTTAATCAAGGCAAAGACAAATGGGCTGGTCTTATTTCAGGACAGAACGCCGAGCTTCCCGAGCTCATGGCTTTCCCCCTTGCAAACACTCGGATAGCCAGGTCACCAGGCAGGAGTCTTCCTCACAGGAGCGAGCGTCTGCGGGCAGAGCAGGGCCTCGCACCGCGTGAGTCTGTCACCCGTACCTTCTGTTTCCCTGTCACGTGTCACAGGAGTATTTGGAAGTAGCAGCGTCTTCCTGGTTCAGCCACGGTGGGAAGGCGCACGGAGAGATTTTTGTGAGTAAATACAGAGGAAGCGGGGAAAGCCGCATTCCCTCCGATTATTAAGTTTTCTGTGCTCCAAACACAATCCAAACTGGCACCTCCCATCGTGACTAATGAGGGCTGCCTGGGCGCGAACAGAAGGGCTGACAGCCAGTGCGGCCTCGTTGGCAGGCCCCTGCCCGGCCGGCCGCATTCATCATCCGCTAAACCAATCCACCAATTCCGCACCCCCATTTGTCATTAATTATGCTAATCAGCACACCATTCCTCTCTGATGACACTGTAGCTGTTATTAACCGGTGATGGCTTTTCAAAATCACAACTTATTGTGCAGGCACAGGCCGTGCCTACTTTCGCCTGCAGGGAAGAAATGTCCAATTAGGGAGTGAAGAAATTTGCTATTATCTTTTTATAACAAACCAATTTAGTAATTAGAAAAGTCTCTGAACTCAGGTTCTTTTTTTTTTCCCCTGTCTCCCTTCGAGTAATTGAAACAAAACAAAACAAAAAAATCTGCTTTTCAACGTTTCTCTGAAAGGAAAGGAAGTACCAACATGGAGATTCTTCGCCACAGGTTTAAACGCAGGGTTGGGGACGCCTGTGCTCCTGCGAGGGACACGCCCAGAGCGGCTCCTGTGGGCCTGTTTTCCTTTCCCAACCCTGATGCGCAGGGCCGCGTCACAGGTAAGTACGAGGAATGCCTGCAAGAGGAAGCGCACCCATGTGACCTCTTCCAGTTCGCTGTGGCAGATCGAAGCTGCTCACATGACGGTGCCAGGCTGCGCACACCTTCCTCAGCAGCTGTGCACTGGGGACACTCGCAGCCGCGGCCAGCTAACCCTCTCGGCCCCTGTGCCACCACCACCAAGATCAGCGACGCCACTCCGACGACCTCAGAGATGTACAATTTGGCCAAATTGACACATGCCCTGTGCTCCGTTTTGGGCGAGAAAAAGAAATGTGCTCAGTCTTGCAGAAAAATGGAATCCTCAGGGTCAGCAGCCAGACCAAGTCGGGGGGCCCTCTCTCCAAGCAGGGCTTGGGGGTCACCCAAGGGGCCTGCGCCGACCCCTGGCTGTCAGCAGGGCCAACCTGGGGGCTTGCGTCCAAACCCGGCACTGATACCAAGTTGTTGTGTTCAGGCTGGAGTCTTTACCACGAGTTTTAGAAGCTTAGTCTGTATTAAGAGCTCATTAATATCATCAGAGTAAATGGGCCTATTAAAACATCTTTAAGCAATATCTGAACATAAATCTCCCTAAACTATATTTAATGACTGTACTTAAGATACATTATATGCAAGTCTTAATGAGACATTAGATAGCATTTTGAAGATTAAAATGAGAGGATCCATATAAAGTCTGTCCACTTAATGTAGCCTTAAGCTATACTGATGAAAGCATTACTACCAAATTATTACTGCATTAGAATAAATATTTTTAATGTCTGATTTACATATTTTGTTTTTTTACAGGATTTCTGTTTTCACAAAAATACATCCTGTGCTTACAAAAATGAGTATGTGGAAGGTTTCAGAGTTTTGAAGTATCATGGAGGTGACTCGAATACAGAACTTAGTGGGTCCTACTTATTGGAAGTGTTCTGGCCTCCAACTCGAACGTCTTTATGTTTCGTCTAATCAGTCATTCTAGTGCTATAGGCAGCCAAACATACTGACCTTCCTATTAAACGTCCTTCAAGGCTGGACTAGATGCAAAACGGAATTTAACCAAAAATATTCTGAAGACCAGAATACGGTGCCATGTGCACAGTGCAATCTCCCTGACGCTGGCAGTGGCCACATCTGGGCATCTCACTGAGCCTGTTTTCCTGCGGAAATTCCACACTCCCACAGGGCACCCACTGCCCTGCAACCCGAGCCCCTATCCACAGCAGACACGGACAGACCCGCATCCTCGGAGCTCCCAGGTCTGCAACCTGTTTGTCTGTTTCCCCAGAAGCCTCAATGAAGTCATGCTTCCACCCCAGGGACCCTCTGGGAAGAGCAATCAGTGCTGCTGCTGGAAGGATATTAAAAAGTTTGCTTCCCCCAGGGCTTGGGGGATTGAACCCTTTAAACAGACCCAATCTGCCTCAGTCTGTGAAACAAGGCAAGCCTGCAGGGCAGCAGGTGTGGGTGGAGGGGGCTGACATACAGGGCTGAGCTACTTGAGGCCAACAGTCCCGCCACAGGGAGAGCTAAGTCTTTCTGCATGTGGGAATCCACTCTATTTAAAATAGAAATATGTAAGCCCTGGCTGGTAGCACAGTGGACAAGGTGCCGGCCTGCAAACCCAAAGGTCGCTGGTTGGATTCCCAGCCAGGGCACATAACCAGGTTGCAAGCCAGGTCTCCAGTCGGGTCCGTAGCTGGAGGCAGGTGAAAGGCAACCGTACATTAATGTCTCTCTCCCTCTCTGCCTCTCTCTCTTTCCCTCTCTCTGAAAAATAATAAATAACATCTTTAAAAAATAGAAATATGTATCCCAAGTTTATAAAAATCCTGGTAAGGATTTCTTTTTAGAAAATAAGTCAAGCTTCAGATACATACACAAGCATGTTTTTCTCTATACTTATTTTTGATGCAAAAACAAAAACAACAAAAACCACCCCTGCCTCCAGAATTTTCACCTCCTCCGTATCAAGGTAACAGCCCCACAACTATTTCAGGGTAAATCTGCCGAGTCCTTCAGATCCCACAACCACAGAGCTGCAGAGGGAATGTTACCTGAGAGCCAGAATGAGACTAAGCCTAGATCAATGTCACCTGGTGGCACACACAACCTGGACTTGGATCTGATGTCAGCATGACATGCTTTGCAATGGAAAATGTTAGAGACGAATCATCATTGAACCTTTTAGGGTTTTTTTTTTTTTTTTATCCTTTACACCAAAGTGTAACCACCTTTTATAAATGCTACTCAATTATGAAAGACTTCTGGGATTATGTAAATCAAGACGACTCAACCGGTGACACCTCTCTTAATAGAATGAGATTAGCTAGCTTCCCTATAACCCTTCAAAGAAGAAGAAAATAGCACAATTTCAATACTGATCATTAAAAGAAGACCCCCTTTCTTAAGCATGTAAAATGGGTAGCAACAATCCTATTTCCATTTGCTTCCCTCAGATAGTCTCTCTCCAAAAGGAACTAGTTCATAGTACAATTTTGCATTTTTAACTGCGTGAATTAGGCATTCTTCATAAATAACAGCTATGTTCTATACACAGGAGCTCCTTTTTATTAGGGACACAGTAATGAACAATGAGCAATGTGTTCTATTATTCTTTGTCAAATCACAAAATGCTACATTAGAATAACTGTGCTGGTCAATGTAATATAGTAGATTAAATTCAACTTCTGTGGAAAAACCACTGTAAAACAGCATGATAAGAAGGCTATAAAAAATTTAATTTTACTCCAAACTCCATCACAAAAAAAATGGTGTGAAAAGTAATTTTGCATAATCAGTACACGCCATCTGGAACAATTAACCGATTTCTATAGAACTATGAGGATCAGTCATATCTGCTTATTAAAGATCAGAAATTATACAAGTAATAAATCCTTGAAAAAACTAAGCATACTCCCGCCTGTCAACGCTATTTTAACTTCAAATACTGAAGAACGCCTGATAAGGCTGAAAAGAAGAGATTAATATATGCAAATTACATCCAGCATTTAAAATCCCCACAACTGTCTCCGGGTTTCTGTCCCTTATTGCTGCCTTTATGTTTTATTCATACACCAACTCACCTGTCACTTCATAAGCTATAATATTATGGGGGTATTATTAAACAGCATAAAGCCGTGCTTTAATTGGAAAGCTTCATTGCATTTTCCAATTATTTGGAGTAAATTAAAAGCAGATGCACATAGTTTAATAAGGAGTCTAATATCAGTTCCGGGAAATCAAAATTCATTGTCATTACTATGCCGTGATAGTTTTGCAAACTGTACTCAATTTCAGAGGTTTTCAAAAGAAAATCTGTCTATGCAATCTGTTAATTGTCATTCGGTTAATAACTGTTTAAATATCCAAACTACATAGCAGCTTCCTATTAAAAAAATAAACCAAAGGGTTTATGCAAGCAAACAAATACTGCGCGCCACTCCTGGCTGGGCCGGGCCGGACCCGACTTCTCAGACTTGCCTGTTCACCTTAAAACAATGGAAGCCGGGAGGAACCTACCCACTCGTGGCTGGTCCCAGAGGGGAGGACAAAGAACAGCAGTTCCTGACTTGCACGAGCACCAGAGGCTGCAGCGTGATCAGACAGCTCTCGGTGGAAAAGGGCAGAAGCCATGTTATAAATTGTGTTTTCAGAGGTCTGTGCTGCTCAGCAAAAAATTAGCTTCCAAAGTTTTAATTGGTCCACCTAAAATACATCCCTGCCATGTGTAAATTAACTGATTCAGGACACAAACATGGAAAAATCAAAGAAAGCAAATGCCGTGAGCAATTTATGTTTTAAGAATGGACCCCTGAAGGGCCGTTCCTATACTGGTTCTTGATCTGGGAGCGGAGTGGCCCCGAGGCTCTGCGGGGGCTGCCCAGGGCTGACAAGTGGCTGCAACTGCCAGACAAAGGGCTAGATTCTCAGCCATTCTAAGTTTAAAGAACTGAATCTTAAAGGTTACCCTTCATAATGGGCCCTGCTCCCAGGCGGAGTTACATTACAGCTCCACAGCTACAAGTTGCATACATACGCATACATGGAGCTAAAGCATTTACAGATGGAAAGGTAGGTATCCTCCCACTGGTACATGTGACCTTTCATTTTTATACTAAGGGACAGACTTTGTCAAGTCCTAGGTGTGTAAATGATAACAGGACAAGCAGTAATTGTCTTTTAAACTCCACCCAGTGAAAGGGCCACAATTAATCTGTCTCTAGCATAAGAGCTGAAGCTCTGCCAAGTTCATAACTGGTAGACTCTCTCCCCCTGTCCAACGAAAACCAGAGTCCTTCTGAAAGGTATCAACAGCACTGGGTTTACTCTTTGTCTCCCATTTCAGGGGGTGTAGTAGCTAACACCCCAATCACCTGCAGCAGAATCCCCCCAGTACAGAGAGGACACTGAAAGCAGGAACATGAGAGAACATTCTGGCAAAACAACCAGAAACTACACTTGAAGATGAAGATAAAAGACATTCTTGTGCAGTGATCCAAAAACCAGCATCCCTTTCTTCTCCCCAGAATTACCTGTTTTAATAAGTAGACACACTGTGCCAACTGAACCACTTAATTATCTGCAAAAATGGTGAATCAAAACAATAGTTTGCAAAAATAAATGGCTAACCTCTGATTAAAATGTCTGTCCTCATTAAACCCACATAAAATGTACAATGTCGTTTTTTAAAATAAAGCCAGAAGAAAGGAGCAATCTCTCGGTATGAACAGATAGCCTTGTGTCCTCCCATAAGAAAGGGACATCCAAGGAAGTCGTCCAATTTACTCTCTTCAACCCTGAGGACGGACGCCTTCGGTGCCACACCAGCCTCAGCCCCGGTCCCAGCTGGGGACCTCCGGGCGCGCTCAGGGGTGGTGACTTTCAAGTACCCTTCAACCAAGCCCTGGCTCACACCTATGGAAGGATTCTGGGACAGGGAAAGGAGTTACTTTATTATTATTATTATTTTGCTAAAGGGTCCTGGGATGGGAGGGATAGGAAAAAAGAGTCTCCTTAGATTGTGGAGCACAGATGGATCTTTTCTCAACCAGCGCTGATTCCACAGCAAACAAAAAACCTGAGGCTCACTCAACTCGTCAAGTTTTTACACTTGTGCTACCAGCAGCACACTGACATCTCAAGCAATTGCTCACTTCTGAACTGAATGGCCACTACAAGGTTCCCTGAGCTGGGCAGGGTCCCTCCAGGTGAGCTCCCTCCTGGCCCAGTTGTGGTGGACCAGCCGGCTGCCCCTCACTTGACTGCAGTTTTTGATCAGGTGGGGGGTGTCAAAGTAAGATCAGTGACCACAGGAAGGGTGGCCTCATTGTTCTGTAACAGACCAGAATTTCTTCTGATGGTAGCAGGTAAATGCACCCATTCTGACACAAAAGGGAGGAGCTCATCTCGTGTGACAAAGGACAATTTCTACCTTGGGCGGCTGCCCCCCTGCTGCAGGAGAGGGGGTCCCTGAGGATCCTGACTGAGGATGGGGGGAGGAGCTGTGGGACCGTTTCAGTCATGGTCACAGATCTGTAGCTCTTTCTGCAACCAGGCATCATTCTCACCTTAAACCACTGTCACCCATCTAGCAGATCAGAAAACTAAGGCACAGAGAGTTTAAGCTCCTTGCCCAGGGGAGGGAGCTGTCTGCTCACTCTTCAGGGTCTGCTCAGCAACAGCCTGTGGGAGCCACAGCCGCGACTGGAGATGCCCTACGGGCTAGAAGTTGTCACTGGTCCTGCACCAAAGGCGCCACTGATTGGGTCCCAGAGATGATGGGCCAGGAACCATTAGAGATTTAAATAACGATGAGACCTCATATACCATGTTAGTCGCTGCAGAATTCACTCAAGTTGTGCGTGCGCCATCTTCAACTTCCATGTGACAGTGCAGGGAAATGGTCACACACATCCTGAATCAGTACAGATCAGCACAGTGATCTGGAGCCAAGGTCTGGAGCCAGAGGCCTGGGTTCAAATCTCAGCCCTACCCCTTACTGGCAGTGAAACTTTGGGGCAGAGTACAATCTCTTAAAACCCCCATTTTCCCCACTTAAAAAATAAAAATATTTGTAAGAGAGGTTTATTTTACAAGGCTTGAGCATGGGAGCAACACTGACAGCTGCGCTCTATCTGGAAAATACAGATGAGGAGAGGAACAGTACAAAGCCTCAAGATTTTGTGTAAGATTTCTTTGGTAAGGATTTATTGGGGTTAGATGATAAAATGCATGGAAACTGCTTACTACAGAATCTTGCACATGGCAAGTGCTCAAGTAAGGTTAGGTATTATTAAAATAAATTAACACAATCCATTTTAATAAAGGCAAAAACAACTTCAGCTCCCTAAATGTATTTAAATTAAAGAACTTGCCTTAATTATATCATTTTTCCCCCTCTCAGCTGATAGTCTATTATTACATGAGAGACGAGAGATGGAGACAGTAAAGAAACAAAAGGCTAATCTGATTCAAGCTGCCCCTAGGCAGGTGTGTTTGGTAAACCAGACCTGACTCCGCTTGGTGTAAACCTCTGAAGCAGTGTCAGACCAGGTGAAGAGCTGGGATCAGGTGTGCTCCCCTTGTTTACAGCATTTCTCTGGCTAGGCCTCAGAGAAATCACACGCTGGCTCCGTGTGATGGCCTCACAGGCTGCTGACCCGCAATGCTGCTGGCCCCCAACCATGCTGCCTGCCAGGGGGGGGGACCTGTGACGGGAAGTGAAGGCATATTTCTGCTCTAAACACTAGACCCAGGGAGAACGGTGCTGGAAAGTTGGTTTTCGCTGGCTGTCCTGTGTTCTCTACAATCAAGGCGGCGCTTGGATGGAACATCTGTGGACATGTGGTCAACAAGGCGGGCCCGTGGGTGCCCATTAGGTGCCCAGTCTGCAAAACATGCAGCCTCCTTCCCGCGTATCCTCAGCCCCAGAAGGTGTCATCCCTGCTACTGGCCAATGCCTGGCACGAAGGAAGCTTCCAATAAATATTAGCTGGACTGTGTTTAAATTGCTGATCTGTTGTTGTGGTACTGATGCTGAGCGATGCGGGAATCCAGATGCAGGAAGGCCTGGTGCTGTGCCCAACGTAAACCTGGCTCCCCGCCCCCCCACCCCCATCAGATTTAAGAGGGGGATGTGGCCCATTAAACTGATGCCGCCTAGACTCTGCCTTGCTTACAATCCAGAGAGAGAATGAAAGCACAGCAGGAGGGTGCCCACCCTTTTAACAGCACTGATGTATCTGTCACCTAATAATGTTCTTGTGTTTTGTGATGACAAAACTGGAAAAAAGTCTTAAGTTCCTCCTACCCATGCAGCACAGAAAGCAGAAATGACGCCTGGAGCGGAAAGCAGCCTCCGAAGCACTTTCCTCCAAAACACAAAAAAAGGCATATTGGAAGATTTTATAGAATTCTTGGCTCATTCTGCTAGGCACTCTCTTTCCTGCCCCTAAGCCATCATTCTGTCACCTTCCTGAGAAAGGGCCGCTTGCCACGGAAAACAGCCCACTTCTAAGTGACCATGCGTGACAGAATGTCTCAGTTTCCAAGGGTGCTGAACGGAGCCAAGCCAGAGGGCTTACTGCGAGTTTCTCAGTCTGAGGAGAAATTTCCACTTGGCACTGGAGCGCTCTTCTTCCTGAGACGGAATCTCACATATGAAATTACAGGAGGGGGCACAGTCCTAAGATGAAGACCATGCTCGCGTGAGCCAGCATTACCTGAGGGATAACCGTCAACAAATCTTTGAGCTCCCACTCTGATCACAGCCCTGAACAGGAGGTGACCATGGAAAGAAGAGACATTCCTGCGATGCTTTCTAGTTTACAAAATGCTCTCACATCCAGGGCCTTCGAGGCAATCCTGGGAAGGTGGTGGCAGGTCACTGCCTTAGTCTTCAGGTATGAGTGACTAGCATTGAGTGACTGGCCCAGCAAAGTACACAGCGCAGGGCCCTGGCATGGTTCTGTTGGGGTGCTATTCACATATGTGGCACGCTGTGCCCCCTCATGCCGGCTCCGTGTGATGGCCTCACATGCTTCTGACCCCTTGATGCCCCATCAGTCACATGCCACACAGCCCTCAGAGGAAACACAGGGCCTGGCCACACAGCAGCTCTGTGTCTGCTGCCTGAAGAGAAGAGTAAACAATTTTTGTCTTCTCAGTGCCTTTAACTACACCCTCCTGGATTCAAAAGGGGTTGCAGGCAGCCTTCCTCCTCTCTAAACATAGTCCCTGCCTTTCTCAAGGTGCTCACACTTGAAATCTCTGCACACAAAGGAGCAAGAGGAGAACATCCCCAGCTAGCAGGGAACCAGAAAGCTTCGTGGAAGAGGCAGTTTTAAGAATAGGCCTCCACCTTCAGCCCTGGCTGGTGGCTCAGTGGATAGGTACCGGCCTGTGAACCCAAAGGTCGCTGGTTCGATTCCCAGTCAGGGCACATAACCAGGTTGCAAGCCAGGTCTCCAGCCAGCTCTGTAGCTGGAGGCAGGTGAAAGGCAACCATACATTGATGTTTCTCTCCCTCTCTGCCTCTCTCTGCAAATATTAAAAAAAAAAAAAAAAAAAAAAAAAGAACAGGCCTTCAAAGAGTCAACAGAGAAGGTGGGGTAACCTGAGCCATCGGACATTGGACTGGCAGGGGCATCTGCACAGAGACACAAAGGGGAGACACAGGGGAGAACCTAAGCTGGAGGGCCCAGGTGAAGGGCAATGGCCAGAAGACCCTGGACGGGTGGAGACTGGCCATGGACGCTGGTCAGGTGCTGTCTGAATTAATGCTGCAGGGAGTGGGCTGGGACAGGTCACTGAAGGTTTGACCTGAGGAGCTATGCTTTGGGCCACTGGACTGAGGACAGAAAAGCCTGGCTCAGGGAGACAGCCAAGGAGATGCGAGGCATCGAGACCTGGTATCTGCCAGGCCTGAGCCCAGCCAGCCCCGTGGGCCCAGCCCTGCAAAGACAGGAGCGCCCTCGACGTTCAGCTCCAGAAGACTCACCGGGAGGACTGGACAAGGCCATGGACTTAATCTGTAGTAATAAGATCCAGAGCCCAGCTCAGGGGTTTTGGGGACTCACTCTCCCTGAAATCCTAGAGGAGGTACTGGCAGGGTGGAATGCCTCCAGGAGGCGCGGGCTCCCCCAGCGCCCGGCATGTTTGCCCGCACACGCTGTTCATTAACTTCGGTGACACTGCCACCACCGCGGATGTACAAAAGCACATCCAATTAGCCGGGCCTGCATGAGTATTTGCACTCTTAAATCTTTTGCATTTCGAAAGGGTTAAAGCTTATTATTAGCATATAATTTACAGTCCTTTCTCCCAGGAAAGGAATAATGCACAGTAAATGCCACATTCATTTTAATAATACATGTTACAGTCTGTGCCCAACATCTGCACAAAGGTAAAGGAGACAGATTTTTTTGACATGTCCCACTCTGCCACCTAAACACAGGCTTTTTGTTTCTTAAGTGACGGAAGGTTTAATCAAGAAAGCAGGCAATTCATCAATCGAAACAAGGCAGCGTGCGTGCGCCTGACAGC
This sequence comes from Noctilio leporinus, assembly GCA_004026585.1. Classification (NCBI taxonomy): domain Eukaryota; kingdom Metazoa; phylum Chordata; class Mammalia; order Chiroptera; family Noctilionidae; genus Noctilio; species Noctilio leporinus. The sequence goes on along the minus strand of PVIW01003450.1, from coordinate 95,929 downwards.
ACACACATGGTTGTATACAGAGCAAACCTGGCCACCTGTCAAGTGCACCTTTTACATCAGGATATACAAATACACTGTGTGATCAATTCCCCATTCGCTCCGATTCATTTCTTCTTTTTCTTATTATATTTTTCTTTGTACTCGATTTTGTTGTCAGGGCAAGGATAGATGGATAGAAGAGGGATGCAATGGTTGCTAGAGGTGAAGATAAAAATTTATATGCCTTTAAAATGACTTATTTCCTCCTTTGTTTGAGCACATTATAAATATTTTTTGCACTTCAGTCAGGAATTTTCCCATGTGCTATTCTCTGTGCCTGCATCAAACTGATGTCCCTCTCTTGGGTCCTTGCCATCCTGCCTCCCATGCACCCACCACCTCTCTACCAGCCTTGGGTGGTGCTGCAAATCCTCAGTGGAGGAGAAAGGGAAGAGGGGTCACAAAGACGAGGCCACGCAAGCTGCACGAATGCGTCCATCACAGACAAAGGCCAGAGGGATACCTGCGAATGCAGAGGTTGACCAAGGTGACTCAGGGGCTTCCCCTGGCAGGGGCGGCCTTCCCTCGTTCAGGGTTATCAATAACGCGGTCACCTAGCCCGCAGGCACTTGTGCACAGAACATGGGCGTAAATTCTGCAGCGCATGGAGCAGCTGTCGGTGAGGGCACAAGAGAAAGCCGTGTTTCCCAAGCACCCTACTGCTTTGGTCTGTTAGCCTTTGCTTTCCAACCCCGCAATGCTGCCTGAGCAGTCAAGTCTTAAGTTTATTTTAGGTTTTCCAGGTGAGCTTCCCCCCCACCCCCTAATTAAAAGATAGAAGTCATGTAATCACTACAAGTGGAAAGCAAATCTGTTTATGGTTATTTGGGATATTGCAGATGAGTCTTTAAAGGATCCTATCTTAAAATATACAGACTTTTTTTTTCATAATAAGATGAAGAGCTGGTGGCAGAAATTTTATCCAATTGGATGAAATATATAAATCATGAATTTCATAATACTGATAATTAAATGTCCATCTTCCCATTTAAATGAGGACTAGATTAAAACTGCATGGAGAAGGCTGATATTCAGAAATCATTCATTATTTTTAATTGCTTTGCACTGTCCTAGTCTGATGTCAGTTACACAGCTCGTACACGGTTCTGTTTCAGATAAAATCCTCCTTCACTCTGCAGAGAGTTGTGAGCCAAACTGAGGAGCGGTGCACTCACACTTGTCCACACTCACATGCTCCCTGCTATCAAACATTTTAAAAGGGGACTGGTTTTTAAGGGGGAACAGCTGTAGAAGGCCATAAGCTGGCTTTTCCAGCCATGAAAAAGAAAATGGGAAAAACAAAACAAAAAAGCTAACCCCACCCTAACCCCCCAGGCCCACGTCCACCAGGTTGGTTCCAGGTTGCGGCTTTTGTCCTAATGCAACCGGGTGCCCCTTTTACTCTTAAATGTGAGGGTGCAGTTAATAAATGGTATGGTCAGCCTGACGCTGGTGGGTGAATGAAGATGTCAGCGCAGCCATCTGCCCACGCGCGCCGAAGGGAAAGACACCAAGCCCCTTGCTACGCGAGGCCTCAGGGTGCGGCTACGTGGAGGCTGCTCCTGAATTCCTGGGGCACCTGAGATTTTCGCTTTGATTACATGCCTGTTGCAATATGCATTTGCTTAATTCTACAACTTGATACCACCATTTCAGTTTTTTCAAAAGGGAGAAAAATAAGGTTTCTTTGGCCAAAATTCTTGCCTTGGGGGTCTAAATCAGCTTATTACAACCGTCACAAAAACAAAAGCCTCGCGGAGACTGGTTCCTCACACCGCCATTACCTGCTCATCAGGTACAGCCTGTCACAAACTGACTAGACGCTCCAAGGCGCGAAGAAGCCATCGTGGGGGCCCTTGGCTGAGTGCTGCCCCTTGCCGGAAGCTTCTGCTACGGGTGCATCCCTCAAGCTGGATGGGGCAAAGGGGGCTCCTCCTTCCTGACCCCCTGAGCTCTCCAGTCCCCAAGGCACGCGACTCAGCACAAGAACATCTCCTAAGAAACATCTTCGTCACCTCCTACACATTGCTGGGGTTCAGACATGAGCAAATCGCCCCCATATGTGGTCCTACAGGTGGACCTTTTTAAAACTCACTGAACGGCATCTCCCGGGGCCCTCTTTGTGAGGCAGAATTCAGTAAAAGGAATAGCTAGCTTCCTTTGTGTGCACGTTGCTCATTCTCACGTTCCCCAGAAGGAAGCTGTCCTGGCTCAGAGCCACAGACTCCCCTTCACCCCCAACCGCACGCACCCTCCTTTCCTGTCCTATTTTTTGCTCATTCTTGTTTTTTCATTCCCAATTTTATTATGTTACATGTATTTTTGGAGCTACCTTCAATCTTTCTAGAACAGGTGAAATAGAAATGAATGGTCAGTCACCTAAACATCTACAAAAAAATTCTAAGGAGAAAGAGGTAGCATGTCATCTTACTAGGACAAACATAGGAAGACTTTTCAGGAGAGAGAAAATATTCTTAAAATGAAAACTAACAGCCACTAAAAATCCTGACAAGGAAACCTAGGAGTAGGGTTTGGGGTAAAAACTCGGGAAATTCACCTGGCCGGAAGGAAGAGCTTAAAGGCACAGGTGATGGGGGGGACACAGGAGTGAGGACATCACCAGGAAAGCTGGGCTAGCATTCAGAAAAGTAAGAACAACTAAACAAGTGGCTTAAAAGTATGCTGACCTGCAAACCCAAAGGTCGCTGGTTCGATTCCCAGCCAGGGCACATAACCAGGTTGCAAGCCAGGTCTCCAGCCAGATTCATAGCTGGAGGCAAGTGAAAGGCAACCACACATTAATGCTTCTGTCTCTCTCTCTCTCCCTCTCTCTCTCTCTCTCTCTCTCTCTGCCTCTCTCCTTTCCCCTCTCTCTAAAAATAATACAATCTTTTTTTTTTTAAAGTATGTTTAGAGGGAGAAGAGTAAGAATGGGGCAACCATTGTGTAGGACTGATGATGAAGATCAGGGGTCAGCAAATCTTTTCTGTAAAGGGACCAGTGGTAAATGTCACAGGGGCAGGGGGCCTCACAGGCTATCACACTCACCTCTGCCACTGCTATGTGCCAAGGGCTACAGTTTGTAAAGGAACAAGCGTGGATGCATTCTAATAAAACTCTATGCATGAACATGGAAATCTGACTTCCACAGAATTTTCACATCACTAAATATTAATTTTTAATGTCTTTTCAACTAAAGATATGACACCACCCTTAGCTTACAGGACATACAAAGAGAGGTGGCAGGTGAGATTTGGCCGAGGGCCAGTTGCTGACCCTAAAACAGATGAACATGAGCTGAACCAGGCACCTACCATTTATTTCCATTTCCTCTTGCAGGGAAAACCATCCTTCCACCCTAAGGAGCAGGACAACATGGTGACATGGGATGTGAAGAGCAAGGTGAGGAGGTGGCTGGAGTGGCCGTAAAAGACGCTGATAGAATGGCAGTCAGTGGTCTTTGAGGGCTGCCAAGGGACAGGGGGCTTCAGGGGACTGGACAACAGGAAACATCATATTCTCAAAAAGGAGCAATAAGAAAAATTGATCTGGGCCTGAAGGTGATTGCAGTAGAGTCTGAAAGCCTATCAGGTGTGAAGAGTATGAGCACTCGGAAAAGAGACAGTAACCACTGGGGCCAGCCAGGCTGACAAGGATACACCAGATTACTATCAGGCCTGTATTTTTTCTTACTACAAAAGCAACACATGACATTGTAGAAAACCAAGATGCTGCAAAGCAACAAAAAAGAAAGGAACAGCAAAGTCCAGTGACAACTCCTGTAGACACCTTGGGATGTACCTTTCCTGACCTATAGATAAGTATTTTAAAATGAGATCACAGCCCTGGCTGGTGGCACAGTGGCTGAAGCACCAGCCTGCGAACCCGAAGGTTGCTGGTTTGATTCCCAGCCAGGGCACATAACCAGGTTGCAAGCCAGGTCTCCAGCCAGGTCCGTAGCTGGAGGCAGGTAAAGGGCAACCATACATTGAAGTCTCTCTCTCTCTCTCTGCCTCTCTCCTTTCCCCTCTCTCTAAAAATAATAAACAAAATATTTTTAAAAATTAAAAAAAATGAGATCACAGTTTCTCAAATTATTTGTTGCTTAATATTTACATATACCTTTTTATCGAAATCATTAAAAAAAATCCTCACCTGAGTGTATATTTACTGATTTTTAGAGGGAGATGAGGGGGTGGAGAGAGAGAGAAACATCAGCATGAGAAAGAAACATGGATGGGTTGCCTCCTGCATGTACCTTGACCAGGGATCGGACCCGCCACCTAGGTATGAGCCCTGACCCAGAATTGAATGCACAACCTTCTTGTGTATGGGATGACGCTCCAACCAACTAAGCCACCTGGCCAGGGCATCTAAATCATCACTGATGACTGGAAAGTGAAGGATGTTGTATAGATGTTGCAGAATTTAACTGTTTGTCTGTTTTAGGTATTTAGGAAATCCATCCCTGAACCCCTTTTTGGAGATTATGTTTAAAAAGCAGCAGTGCTCACCTTTGTGACTAAGTTTTTTGGCGCATCTATACTGTTTTATAGAGGAAATCCCCGAATGAGGAAGTGTGGGGCTCAGCACGCTTCCTGCCATTGTGATCAGGGTACCCTGCGGCAGAGCGTCTGAGTGTCCGCACTGAGTCAGGAGCTCCTTGCCCACTTCCAGCTGGACCATGTAGAATGGTCCATGCGCAGCACCCCAAAAGGCTGGATGAAGACAAACATACCGGAAGACAGAGCCCGGCCGAACAAGGGAGAGCCTTGAAAACATGGACGGGTGGGCCCATGGAGGGCGGTGGCCCCAGATGGTGGAGGGGGCTGAGCAGCCCATCAGGATGATCAGAGGCCATTCCTGGGCAAGCTGCTCAGGGCCAAGTGCTCTCCTCCCTCCCATAAACATCTTCCATAAACACAGAGCTACAGACGGTCCCCACTGGTTTCTCCAGCAACTCTGAGAGTGCCTTTCCTTCTGCAGGTGTGGCAGTCTTACTGAAGATACAGGTACTAGCAGGTATGCCCTTGGGAAATCATTTAAAAGTAAATATTAATTGAATAGCCATAATACAAGTAAAATGTGGGTGGCTTTTCCAAATTCTAATTCCACTGTTTGGAAGTCTAATTCTCTTAGGAAGGACTGACGGCAAACTAAGTAATCCAATACTTTCAGGAGGGAAGCAGAGCACATCAGGAGTTCACACGGAAGGCTTAGCCCCTGAAGTCCGCTGCTGGAAGGACAGCAGTCGGATGGTTCACATCACTACCAGTAGAGCTCCAGCTACCGCGGCACCGGGCACGGGCAAGGGCTAGTGCCTGGGACACACTCTGCCTTGACTGCTTTTGGAATAAACTACTGAACCTTTAACTTCACAATACCAAACTGAGATGAGCCACTCAGTGCCAAACCCTGCTCATGCGGGGAGGGGAGGTCTCTGCTCCCTCCAGCCAGAACGCGGCGCAGGCTGCCGGTGGGTAGGCGGGCAGGCTTCCCAGCCGCACCATGGCTGCCCAGTGCTGAGCTTGCAGGCCTTATGGAGCCAGCGGGCCCTGCGGGGTGTTTCTGGCAGCCTCACAACAAAGCAGTCCTGGACCCTGGCAGAGCAATTTGGTGCCTGCAGCCGCCAAGGAGGCCCAAGCTGCCTGCTGCTGTGGGCTGCAGCCTCAACTACCTCTGCTTGGAAGATAAAGTCCACCTGACTGCCATTTACATAGATGTAACAGGAAGTTTCTGAATGGCTTCCCCTGTGTCTTGAGGCTGTTACTTCAGCATTACTAACGTAACAGCTGAAACGAACCCAGACAACACCTCATCAAAGCCGGGCGGCGAGGAAGCAGCAGTCCAGAGGCAGACATTCCTGCCAAAGGAGAGGAGATTTCACTCTGTGGGCCCTTTTCCGCAGAAACGTCAACAGCTGGGAAAGCCATCAGAGAACCCAGGTGAGGACGGGGGAAAGCCAAACACTCGGGCTGGAAAAAGATTTGCAAGCTGGAGAGAAAAAGTCATCCGCTTCGACTGAGCCCTCCTTACAGGCACTTGGAATGGCGCTGCCCTGCTGGAGTTCACAGGCCTGCTCTGCGCTCTGCCACTTGGCACCTGGGGAATGGTCAGCTTTTCTACAAAACAGGTCATCTTTCCACACTTGTGACGTTCCTTCTCAGCTCTGCTGAAACAGCCACAGCACAAGAGCAGTTCTCACCGGGATGCTTTTCTTAGACACCATGTCCCCGCCAGCCTGTGGGAGCCTGGTTCCTGGAGAAAGGCCAGGGGCAGGGGCTCAGGGGACATTCCCTCCTTCCCTTTCTCCAGCAGGTGTGCTGCCCAGAATGGAGCAACTGGCTTTTGCTTTTACTTCCAAACCTATTAGGGAGTGATCATAACAAGAAAAACTAATACTGACATGAATTATACCACTGTTCTATTTCATCTATTTAGTAACCTGAAGTTGCAATTTTTAGAACAAAGATTACCTTTTAAATAACTGATTCATTATGGTACATGAATGAATGCCATGTTCCCATGTTCAGAATGTCACTCACCATTAAGTGTGCGTGCTGGTAAGTGGCACCGATTTGCCACTTCCCCCTCAGATGCAGACACCCCTGACCGCAGGCCCAGAATAATCGGAGGCGAGTTTGTGGGTTTCCTCGGCTCTTAGCAAGTCACCTGCCCTGCCAGGCACCTAATGAATCTCAATTCTGTAATAAGGCTTGTAAGTTTCCCCTCCCTGGGTGAAGGCGAAAAGGAAAAGTAGGACTGATGAAGTTCCTGCCAAGGTAACACTATCAATTTCAAGGCCCAGTTCAGAAATCACAGACTCAGAAGATGGGGGTGAGAGGGGGAGGCTGCCTGTGTACCCTCTGGCCACAAACCTGGCTCTGAGAAGTGAGACGTGAGGACAGACCTGGATCCGGGAGGGGGAGCGGGCCAGGCCCCAGCCCTGGGCCGCCCCCTGGTCCCGGTGGGAAACCTGCCCTGGATCTGGCAGGTGAACAATGCAGTGACTATTCTCTGGAAACCTCCCTTCAAGCTTGTGAAATCCACACATTGTTTTTCATCATTAGTTTCAAAACATGCTGAGTATTTGGCCCTCCTCTAAGGGCTGCGGTGACAAAGGAAGGGGAGGCCTGGTCCCTGCTGGGAAGGCCCCTGGCAGGGGAGAAAGGAGGTAACGCAGATGCCAGCAGAGGCAGGAAGCAAGGCGGGTGAGGTGGTGCGGATGGTCGCGGCCGCTGGCCGTTGGCGGGGCCCACGTACCTGATATGGCATACAGATTGGAGTGCTGGTACTCGTAGTCAGCTCGAGTGCTGTTCCTGCCCCGGAAGGTGGCAGGGAGAGTTAGAGAGATGTGCCTGAGAAAGAGACAGAGGAGGAAAAGGAGGTTACAGGCTGTCTGAAGCAATCCCCCAAGGCCCAGAAAGCCCCTGGTGCCGCGGGCCCCCTGGTGAGCAGCACTTCATCACCTGAACTCCCTCCAAGGAATTCAGAAGTTTCCAGGCCTCCGAAGCCACCTTTGCCCATGCCGGGAAGGACAGCCACGAGAGAGAAAGGGTTCCCCAGCCCACAGCACGTCCCAGGTACCTCACAGAGGTGGGCCGCTCAGCCCAGGTGCCCGGCCACCAGCAAAACATAGCAGTGGTGCCAGGACACTCGAGCTTTGAACAAGAGCCTGGCTGGTTCTGCAATTTGGTTTCACGATCCGCCCAGCGGCCCTCTGCCCTCCCTGCAGGGCCACTGAGGATAGCAGCACTGGAAGCACTTCGTGAACACGGTGGGCATGATCACCAGGTGAGTCCAGGGGACTAACAACCACTGGGGACTGGAACGCATGTTCCTCTGAACTGCTTGTCTGCGTGTTTCCCCCTCTGGTGGGAGCACCCAGTAGGTGCTCAGGAAAGCACCTCTGATTGACCAGCGTGTCATCTCTGGTGCAGGTGTTGGCCATTCAAGCCATGACGCTCATGGAGCATCTGCGAGTATTCAATCAAAGCAAATGACTTGCTTGGTGCGGTTATCAGGTGCCTTTAGCAAACGTGGGAAAGCAAGATCAAGATAACAGGAGAAATATTTAAAACCCCGCAGGTCTGAGAGGAAGAAAGACAACAAAAATACTTTATCCCGGGATGATGGGGGTGGGGTGCTGGTTAGAAATAGCTTGGTAGCCTGAGCTTTGGCCACACCCGGTCATTTCCAAAAGGGAGGAGACACCTAGTCCATAAAGCAAGCTTTACGTTCCACATGTTGTCTTTGCTACACAACCCACGGGTACTGCCAGATGACTCCTGGGAGGAACGGCTCTCCCGCCAGGGCCTGTTCCCACAGAGCCGGGGCCAGCAGGAGCCTCAGGGATACAGAGGGTGCGTTTGGTTTTGCAGCCTGGGCACTGACGGCTGTGCTGCGGCCCAGCCGGCTCACGCAGCTGGGGGCGGGGCTCCACCGGGCACCGACTGCGCGCTCAGGGCTGCGGGGCATGAGCAGGTGCAACCACGTGGACCCGTGCCCACGCGCACAGCGAGTACGCAGGACGCTAAGGGTGCGGGCGAGTTCGCTGGAGAAGCTGAGGCCACTGGGCACAGGTGCAGGGATGAATCGCCCTGCAACATGACACGCTCAGGGAATAAAAAGGGGGTGCTGAGTAGGAAAGAAGGAAGGACACATTGGGAGAAAGGGCACAGAGCTCCTAGTGACACCTTCTCAGAGGAGGACAAGGGTGTTAAAGGGGTAAAAGGGACTTGCTGGGCGGTCGGAAAAGCAGAGACTCGGGTGCAGGATTGGGGTACACATGGGACATGAAGCTGGAAAAGACAAGCCAGGGCCGGAGAGGAAAGAGGTGTGGGTTCTGCGCCCCAAGTGTAACATTCCCAAGGCTGTCCCACCCATCAGGGCACAGATGACGGCATTCGAGTCACCTGGGAACTTGCTAACAATACAGATTCACAGCCCCGGCCCTGGGGAGCCCGGTTCAGTGGGCCGGGGGTACAGCCAGAAATCTATTTTTAACAAGCTCCAGCAGTGACTCTGAAGACCGGCCAGCTCTGGGAAACCCGAGAGGGTGAGGAGCAGCTGCAGAAGGGCTTTAAGCAGTTGATCAATGCCTCTGACCACAGCACTTAGTCAATGAAGCTGAGCAAACACGAGAATGAATTATTGGCTGTGGCTGTGGTTGAGCAGAGCTAAAACGATGACAGGTGACCCTGCAGAGAGGGCCTGCCATGTGCCAGGCCCTGGGGTATGCGGGTCTCACGCCTTCTCTCACGGCTCTGCACACTGCCCTGCATGGCAGACACAGGGGCCAGCTGCCCGATGCGCAGGGCTCAGTGCAAAATAAAAACGTGGGGTTCTGGTTCAAACGTCATTAAGAATTTCAAGATGGTGACAGCAGAGCATTACACGAGCGTGGGGCCCTATGAGACTGGCTGGCTGCGCGGCCGGGCGTGGGCGGGGCAGGTGCTGTAACTGCGCCCACTGTTCCACCAGGGGGGTTTCCAGCATTTCCCCGGGAGGAGCGGTGCTTCAGGGCTGCCACACCCTAAGATGGCTAAGCTTTGAAAGCTCTAAAAAGGTGCATTCAGGACTCACGGAGGAGGTGGGCCACGCAGGCCTCAGGGGAGAAAACCAGGCTGCTCAGCCCTGCGGTGGCCTAGCGAGTGCCTGGCCCCCCCGCACCAGAGACCAGCAGTGGCAGAACAGGCAGGGCCCTGCTTTTGCCGAGTGCGCCCTGCAGCTGGGGACATGAAAACATCCATGCAGTCACAGGACACATGGAAAGCGGGAAAGCTAAAGCCCTGTGCTGGGCACTGCACAAAGCCTCCCCTGGCCCCAGGCCAGGATGGGCAGGGGGAGCGGAGTGCCTGGAGGCTTGGGCCTCCGAGGTGGCAGGAAGGGTGGCTGAGGGAAGACCTGGGGGAAGGCCCCGGATGGCCAGAGCCTGAAGGCCAGGGAGTGACCACCGGGCCACAGCACTCAGGGCCCTGCACAAGTTCTGACTTGATCCATAAGGATTATAAGCAGAGACGGGACAAGACCTAATTTGCAATTTAAAAAGATTGCCTGCCTGTGGGAAAGTGAGAAAAAAATGTGTGCTGCCCTGAGTGATGGAAATGGAGCAGCAAGCTATGATGGAGATTACCTTGAACCTGCCAACAATTATTGAGTACTAACTACTGTGTATGGACCTGTAACAATTCCTGCCAAAATGACCTGCTACAATCCTCTAAAAGGTATAGTTCTGGGGTAATTCTATGGCATGTGGGACAAAGAAGGCCAGGTGTCTGGCTCCTTATCTGTCCCAGACCCATTGTGGTCTAAACTTCCTTGCCTTTCCAGGCCATAAGATTTCCCCTGGCTGACTACACATGGCCACTGCCCCTCCAGTGGCCTGGTTCTTCCTTGCAGATGGTCCTTTCTGGTTTCTCCTCCAACCTTTTAAAGGTGGATATTTTCAAGGGTTCTGGTTTAGCTCCCTTCTCACTCTACACACTTGCCTCCAGCAACCTAATCTGCATCCACTCCCCAATTTCTGCTGTTTTTCACACACCAGCACATCTCTCCAGACTGCCTTTCATCACTGCTTATTTCTCCCTTATCTGGTTCATGCACTCACACCCTCCAACCTTGCTGGCAGCTTTTTGTCTTTTTCCTCACTCTCATTCCTGCCCCAGGGCCTTTGCACTTGTGGCTCCCTCTCCTGAATACCCTGTCCCCTCCCAGCAGCTGGCTCCTCCTCCTCAGAGAGACCACCCTTTTGAGGAACTCACCTCCTTTCTGCAGAGCCCTTCCCTGTCTAGAGGATTGTCTCCTTTGTCTCGGAGTCTCCAGAACGTGGTCTGCATTCTGCTTTCTTTCCACCATGTCCCCGGTGCCCAGAACAGCGTCCTCCACACCGTGGGCACTTAAAAATATTAGGGAGACCCCTACGATGTTGCCTAGTGCTTGTTAAGTGAACGAACAGATTTGATTCTTGTCACCAGAGGGAATCTCGGGAAACTTCAGGAAGGCTTCCCACTTATCTTCTTCTCACCACTGGAACTGGGCTGGTTAACGGTTTGGAAAATGCAATTATGTTTGATTCATGGATATTTTTACATAAACAGTACATATATTCATCATGGCATTGCTTATAAAACCAAAAACTGGAATGAAATGAAATCTCAAATAATAGGGGAGCAGTTAAAAATTACGATGCAATGTCTGATAAAATATTTCAGGAGACAGGAATGGCAAGACCCAGGCCTGTTCCCCTAGCATCTAATGAGAAGATACATATTGTAAAATCCTTATTTTCACACTTGGAAGTGTGGTCGTTAACCCAATACTCTTTAGTTTCTTTCCCATAACATGACTGTCTACTGGGATTAAAAGGACACCCTGCTCCCGACACAGGGCGGTACTGCGGAGGAACAGGGGAGAGGCCTGCAGGAAGCCAGCTCTACCTAGCGTGGCATGCAGAGAGGGGACCTCCTGGTCCATCCCCAGCAGGTCAATGGACTAAGGGACTGACCATCAGAGGCCACCGATTTCTGCCACTTGATTCAAATGATGAATTATTATCCAAAAATGTGTTGGGTCACTGGAGGGTTCTCACCAGAACAGCTCCTCAATGTTTGGGGCACCTGTCTGGGCGCACCCTCCTTTCTGCAGGAGGGATGGGCTGTCCCTATGACGAACCCCACAGGCTGCACTGACGGCTGGGGCTAAATAGATGCTGAGGGAAATTTCATGTCTTCCTCCAAGTCAGTGGAGGCACCTTATCCAATTAGCAAGGCCGCAAAGCTGCAGCCAGCGCCATATGAAAGCCCTTCAGTTACAGGATATGTTTTATTACGTGACAATAGTTGCCAGCACGATTTATTTCCTTTGATGGGATTCTGCTTTTTCCTTGTTAATTTAAATCTGTATTTTCTAGTGCTGATTCCAGGTCTGTGTGAATTTTTAAAATGTGACCATTAATCTTCCAGACCCTGTGGCCGCATATAACAAAGGTGGCTCTGCCCGGGCACCGGTGATGCCCTGCTGTCTCTCAGACTGTCCGAGGGGCGTCCAGTCACACTCACGGTTCGACAGGCGCCACTTATCTCCCACCCCCCACACATGCATGCACGCAACCTAAACAAACTTTGTGACCTGCAATTACTACTCCCCTTCTGCTTCTCGGGGCTGATCTGTATTAAACCATCCCCTGGGGCAGGGACCCCAAGACTCTTTCAGGAGGATCGTAAGGCTACAACTATTGCCATAATATTAAGACATCACTTATCCTTTTCACTCTTATCCTCTCACAAGAAGACAGAATTTTCCAGAAGCTACATGACATGATGGTGTCATTGCTCTGATGTCGGCTTGTGTATTGTGTTTTCTACTTTTTCAGTTGTAACTTCTAGTAAGGTAAATATAGATACACATAACCCACACAGACAAAAACTCTTTGACATCCTTAATTTTTGAGAATACCAAAGTCCCAGGCCAAAACATTTGAAAGTCATTGTTCTAGGACCGTGTGTTAAATGTTACTCGGAAAAAGGCTGAGTTGGGAGTTCTAAGAGCTGTAATGGCCTGCTGCGCGCTGGCCTGAACCCCTGCGAGGCAGAGAGCACAGCTATAGTGTCCACGCACAGACAGGAAAAAAGGCCAGAGCAGGAATAAAAGTATCAGATGACCCGAGAGATTCAGGGGACTACACTAGATTAGAGGAAAGGGAAGGGGTGAGATCGTTAAGGCCAGAGGCCAGGGTTGGACACTTTTTGCTTACATCAATCTCAGTTGGAAAAGCATGGCCACTGTCTAGACTGCCAGCTGGTGAAGAGGGGTCTGACGCCCTCTCTAGCACAGATGTGGCCCTCACTCGGGGTCATGGGTTCCTGGTGCACAGCCGCCTCGGTTCCCCCACCAGCCAGTGGCTCTCTTTGCTTAGTGGCAGCCATGAACCCCTTAGAGAACCCAACCTGTGTTCATGAGACAGATAAGCATGGGTGACAGATTAGCTAAACAGCATGTCCCCCAAGTAATGAAGAGCTACGTTTGTTTATTCACTTCCACAGGTATAAAAAAATCAATAGTTGAAAATCTTTAAAATTCAAACGAGGAGGATGGAGTGACACAGGCCCCGTAAAGAAACCGGGCCTGTATGACGTGCATGGGCAGCGGTGGCTCCAGCAGCCTCTTGTCACGGAGAGTCTGTGAAAACTAACGAGGACGCAGGAAGGTAACAAGGATTCTGAAGATCGCCTGCCAAATAATGAGCACCCAGGTGAGATGAGGGCGTGGCTTGCCTTCCGGCCAATACCCAGCCTAGAAATATATATGTATCCCTGTGCAGGCTATAAAGTATGTCACATGACAAGATGCAAAGAACATTACCTCTGGGAAAAATATTTGCTGTAGGACATAGAGTTATCTGCGTTAGAAATAATGCAGAAATACAATTCAAAAAACCTGGATTAGAAGCATAGAAGGTAAGCCCCCAAAGACGGCCCAAAATGCAAAGCACCCAGAAATAACAATGATGAGGAAAAAGACATGAAAAATATGGAGAAAAAGACCAACCTAAATGTTCTAGGTATTAAAAAGAAATCCAAATGATGAAGAGAAGTAAAAATAAAAAAAGTTTAAAACTTCCCTAATTAAAAATAAAACAGCTATCTACAGTAGCTGATAGGGCTTTCAATATTTCAAGAAAAATCAATAAAATGACTCACAACTAAATTCATCCTGATTTCAAGACTTAACGTAAAGTTACAGAATTAAGACTGGCGTTGGCAGAAAGGTGGAGTCGTAAGATCAATGGAACAGAATAGAGAGTCCCAAAATAGATACAGAGCCATGCATATATGATCAATGGAATTTCAACAAAGGTGCTAAGACAATTCAATGGGGAAAGCATAATATTTTCAATAAATGATACCGAAACTAGATAACCACATGTTAAAAAAACCCAGCCGAACCTTGAGGCTTACCTCACACCATGTATGTATGAAAAAGGACCCAAGACTATTTTAGAAAAGGGAAAAGGGAAAGAATGGGTTATTAAGTTCAGAAGGCTTAGGGATTGATACTCATTATTTAAATGCATTTAGATTTAGCGGGTATAGAGTGGCATTTTCTAGAAGAAAACGCAGGCGATAATCCTTGGGACCTTGGGTTTGGCCAAGATTTCTTAACGAAGACACAAAAAAGCACAAACTATACCAGCTCATCAAATTATACTTGAAATATGTGCACTGGGTATACCTCACTGATCTAAAAAGAAATGTTTTTAAACACTCTAACTGAAATGGCCAGTAGGATTCACAGTCCTTCTGCAAGGTGATGCAGAGCGACCCACCGCAAGATGAAAACCTGCCACAGTGACTGTGGACGAATCAGAAAGTTTTAGCTCCTTCAAGTTGTCTTTCATACATGAAGATGACAACAAAAATAGACCATTCCTGTCCTTACAGGCCCCAGAGGGTTCGGAATCAAGGCTTCAGAATGGGGGGTGACGGGGCAGAAGGACTGGCACTTACTCTCGCCCTCCGGGTTTCTAGTCTGAGGACACAGCAGGATAAACCCACTTTAGCTGACGTTTTGGTGGGGCTCACCCTTCACACGCATGGTGCACTCCCCACCTGGACCCCACAGGAGACCCATCTGTCCGACAGGCGGTCTCAGTGGGGGTCAGCAGCTGGCCTGAGGAGCACAGCTTGGATGCGGGCCCTGCTGGGGACAATGACAAAGTCCCGTCCTGAAGCATGATGTTCTACTTAAAAACTGGAAGTAACGTTATGTCTGATTGAGAACATCGTGCAGACACAAAATGACGTTACAGGTTTTCTGGGCGGGACTGATGGAGGGGGCTTGTGGCATGACGCTGAGTGAGGAACTCGGCGCAGACCGTGCAGGAAGAGTGATGTGGGCAGAAGGGGCAGGGACGTGCTCCTTGGCCAGAGTTTACTTGGAGTGATAGGTTGGCGAAATGTTCATACATTACTAAACTAGCACAGAACAAGAAGAAAGGATGAGCCAGACATTTTTACATCAACGTGGCCAAATCTCAAAGAACAGCTGTTAGGTCAAGAAAGAAAGAAAGAAAGAAAAAAAAAAACCCCAAACCAGTTGCAGAATGACACATGGTACGTAAATCTCACACAAACAATGTATTTCTGTGGTTACGCATAAACGTATAGGCCACAGCACAAAAGGGACATGAAGGCTGAGCCACCTCAGCGGGGTGTCCCTGTGCTGACGGCAGGGAAGTGACAGGAGCGGTGCTCCTGGTGTGACCATCAGAAGTCTCTGAGATGACCATGGGATTGTCCCACCCTGCTTTTTCATACTGTTTCATGTGTTCATTTTCTTCCAACAAGAACTTATTCCCTATTCATCAGGAAGAAAAGATGGCAAGACTAGGAGGCAAAGTCTAGAAGTTGTTGGGAGCATCAGAAGAGCTGGTGCAGGAAAGCATCCAGCTCTTGGTACGAAGGTACATCTTGTTTTCGAGATGAACGTGTCTGCTGGTGGACAAGGTCCAGCGGTGACATGCAAAGGGAAGTCGCAGGACAGGACTGGGGGAGGAAGACGCGAAAGCTACATAATTGAGATAAGGTGGTCAGGGGCAGAAAGAGCACAGCAAATGGCTGAATGAAATTCCACTTTATTCCTGCAAAACACCACTGGGAAGAAGTCATCTGTGACACACAGCTTCTGAGCCAGGTGTAAGGGCGTGCTTAATGAATGCCATTTAATGAAGAAAAAGGCTCTTATAAAACACCTGGCACGAGCGGGGTGAGGGAGTCACGGGCAGGGCCCCAGCTACACCTGCTGGCATTTTAATAAGCACCTTCTCCAGCATCAGCTCTGTGGCTGGTCAACGGTGTCAGACCGAGGTCCCTGACCATCGCCCACACTCGCTGACAGTTCAGGGAAGCTTGTTTCTTCAGGACCATATGCTCAGGTCTGGGAGCACTGGGAAGGTAATTAAAAGGAATCATTTCCCGCTGGAAGGGCCTGGCTAGCGCCCTTCTTGAAGACTTCACAGCCAGGAATCCTGCTCCAGGTCCCCTGTGCTTCCAGACTGAGATTCCGGGCCAGATCTCTGAAGGCCCAGAGATGCGAGAACATCTATGCCCTAGAATAGTTTTTAGGTGTGGCGATTTTTCCTTTCTCATTGATTTTGGAGCAAACCTCAGCCAGGTATCTCCATCCGCAAAGTTTACTATCATTTCTCAGGGTGTGAGGAGATTTTTTGTTCATTTTGTAATTGACACCAGCAAAATCGAAGGAGATTTTGTAAAACTTAAAACAAACCTATTTCCTCTACAAGGATATTTGTTAGCTCACAAACTTCCCATGCCCAGTCCTGAAACTTAATTTGCCCAATGAAACAATGCCCTTCGAGGAGCGGCAGACCACATTATCGACAGGCACACGGGGCTGCTGTAATTAGTGGCTGTGGTTGGTTCAGTCCACCAGCTTTTCATGGAGTTCCTACTACATGCCAAGCACTGTGTGTGGCAATGAGGTAGTTTTAAAACACCAAATGATAAATGCATATTAGTAGGGGAAAGGAGCCAACTGAAAAGGCTACAGATGATGATTTCAACTATATGACAGTCTGGAAAAGGCAAAACTATAGAGATAGTAAAAGATTGGTAGTTGCCAGATGGGGTAAAGGAAGAAGATAAATAAGGAGAACATAGAGAATTTTTAAGGGAGCGAAAATATTCTCTGTCATTATGGGCACACATCATTGTACATTTGTCTAAGCCCATAGAAGATACAACACCAGGAGGGAGCTCAGAGGTCAGCTATGGACTTTGGGCGATTACGGTGTGTCAATGCAGGTTTGTCCTTGATTGGAAATTTTAAGAAGTACCATTCTGGTGACTGACTGATAATGCGGCAAGGGGTATACATGAAATCTCTGTACCTTCCCCTCAATTCTGAAGTAAACCTACAACTTCTCTAAGAGAATAAAATGTGTTAACGAAAAACAACAACAACAACAACAAAAAAACCCCAAACCAACCCAGGGAGGTCCTGGCTGGTGGCACAGTGGATAAGGCACCGGTCCTGCGAACCCAAGGGTCTCTGATTCGATTCCCAGCCAGGGCACATAACCAGGTTGCAAGCCAGGTCTCCAGCCAGATCCTTAGCTGGAGGCAGGTGAAAGGCAACCTATCCATTGATGTTTCTCTGCCTCTCTCCCTTCCCCTCTCTCTAAAAATAATAAATAAACTCTTAAAAAAAAACCCAGGGAAACATAAAAAATGAAAACTAAAACCAAATGAGACTCCTTCCTTTTCTCCTTTAGGAAAGTGAATTGAAACACATACATAAATCCCCTGGATTATAAAGTAAAAAGCTCTAAATATCAGAAGATACGCAACAAAAGGCTATTAGGGCATGTGCTTTAATTTTAAAGTGAAGGCGATAAACAAAGGAAACAACACCCGTCTGCAGAGCTCAGACCACGTGCCAGACGCTGCTGCTCCGCTAGGCCCGGGTCCCACCTGCCGAGAGGAAAGAATGCAGGGGGAGGCGCAAAGGCCTGGGGCCTTGAAACAGTAATTTGAGTCAAGACAGCCCGAAGAGCTGTCACAACCTAAGAGCAACAAAGGCTTCTGGAATGACTAGGAGGTGACTTCTGACTCAGACACCGGGGTGGCTTCCAGAGGAGGGGGCACCAAAGGCTCTGCCTGCGGCCACCCCTGCCTGCAGCAGCCACCACTTCCTGAGCCCTCGGAACAATCTTCATGCCCTACACTCACCTCCAGCCTTCCCAAGCCAGCAAAGTCAGTTCCATCCTGCAGGCAGGGCCAGCAGAGGCTCAGAGAGATGAGGAAACGTGCGTGCCCAATGTCCCAAAGCAAAGGGAAGCAGCTGAGCCAGGATTCGAGTTCATGCTTTTTCCACGATGCCATGTTACTTGGCCGGCCAACACAAGCACCAGGTAAGTATAAATGCAGTCCTGCTCATTTTCCATTCCAGCAACCCACTTGCCATGATCAATATAACTGCAACCTACCAACCGGGCTGTGTAATGAGTTTTCCTCCTGGGCAACACAGACACACGCGCACCCCCCAGCAAACCACTCTGCGTTGAACAAGGGGGAGAAACGGCCACTGGAAGACTGAGGAAATCACAGTTCCAAACTCCCCGAGTTCCTAAACGCAGAGCTTTCAAGTATGTGCAGCTCGACAGCATATGGCAAATCAATTACTAGTTTAAATCTTAAAACAAAAACATGGCAAGTGTGGTGCAGAAATAATCAAGAACAACGGTTCGCTTTAGATTACAGTGAGCCACTAGAGTTTTGAATACAATAAATCATCATTCCGGGCAATGGGAAGCCATATTGACACTTATTCCTAATTTGAATATTTAATTAGGGTGAAGTTCTTCATCAAATTATCGCAGAACTGGGAGAAAGCCTGAAAGACTTACACAATTACTATCTTAACCCCTTAGCAGCTGCTCACCTGTGAACACGGCGATTCTTGTCCCCGCTCCACGGGGAAGGATGCCGGCGCCCACTGGCTGACCTGTGTGACCCTTGGAGGGGAGTGCTGGGGACTGAAGCTACTGTGGGGGCCGAAAGGAGCCAAAGGGTGGTCATAAAAAGGTCCGACGCATTCGTGAGCTGCTAGAGCCAGGACTAAGCTCTGCAGTGCACGCTGGACAGAACGCACATGTACCAGTGTCCACTGTGAGCCCCTTTCACACACCTCCCCCTCTCAGTTCTCACAACAACCCTGCAAAGAAGGTATTGTCACCTGCACTTTACGGAAGAGGAAACCGAGGCGCAGAGGAGGGCTATATCTTGCTCAAGGTAACTGTGAGGTCTAAAGCTGGCCAGGGTACTCATCACACACATACACACATCCTGTGCTCGCCAAAATTAATGACAAAGGGAACCCTTGAAAGGTCAACAAAAATATATGCAAAGCTGTATTTTGGATCTTCAGCCTTGTACCAATTGCAGGGGTGGGCAACCAAAGCGAGGCCTCCTCAGCCAGCACCCTAAAATTTAATTCCTGGGTTCGAAACGCACCCTGAGCTCCGTAAGGAGCGGAGTCACAGCGGTGCAGTGGGTAAGGTGAGAGGCAGCAGGTCAGGGACAGTGCCGCCACCTCAAGACGAGGGGCGGCCGTCCACACTGCTGGTGTCCAGGGGGAGAGAAACGCCAGGAACAGGACAAGAAAATGTGAATTTGTCTTCTTTCCAAATGGTACCAGCTCAACCATAGCATTTATAACTACGTAACAGTTCAGACAAGCGATACCATTTCCTTAAAGCCCTCTTGTTCACTCTATGAAGACTGTTACTGACATCTCACAGATGCTACGTGATTCCGCATGAACAAAAACACCTTTTCCCTGACAATCGCCCCCAAGGGCCGAAGGCTGACTTTGCGCGTCACCCTTGGCCATGGGTGGGCCTAAAAACCTTTCCGCTCCCGGGACTTCACTGAGGTGCTCAGAATAAGGGACATCCTGATCGTTTCAGGCCAGCCATTTTCCCCTGAAAGCTTGACATGGGTTCAATGACCATCTTGGGAAAATCGCCACAGCTCCGTCTGCATCCGCTGCCCTTAGCAGGGAGTGGCCCACGCAGCCGCGGTTCCGCCCCAGCTGGCGCCGGCGCCGGCGGAGAGCAGCACCGGGACCCAGCGGCCCTGCCCGGAGCCTGCTCGTGGCAGGAGCAAATGGCGCCGGGAACTTCGAAACTTCCCTTTGTATGTTCCATTAATCCGTAGAAGAAAATCTCTTTTAATGAGGAGTGATGTAGTTGCAAACTCTCCAGAGCCGTAATTAGAGCAAACTAATTGAAGTTGTGTTTTGACACACTTTCCAAATTCACGGGTGCCGGGTGACATATTCACAACACCGCCGCTGCACAACCATGGCGACGACAAAATCATTAGGCTAATAACACTTATTTGCATTCTTATCATGCCGGCAGCTCGCCCTTAAATACTGTTTCTACTATTGCTCCTTTGCTGTAAGTTTCCACGGAAAGATATTAACAGTAATTATTAGTACTTTAGTGGGATTTTCATATTAAAGAATAACACTGCATTAACATACACACGGAGCGCCAGTTCTGCTGCTTAACCACCTTCAGAAGGGTTGGGGGTCCGTCCTCCGCCCCTGCCGCCAGCCTGAGGGTGACAATGAGACCCCGGCTTCATTCAGGACAGCAGCTCGACCCACACCCGGTGGAAACGGAACTCTGGGTTTCTGAACTATTCCGTCTCAAGTGTTTGGCATGAAAAAAACCTTTTCTTTTTTAATGTGTATTAAAATGACACAATTAAAGAGAAATTTTTTCCAAGCAGTTAAAAAACATCAGTAATTTACAACACGGTCTTTGGTAATAATGCTAATGAATTCCAGGAGGATGTGCAGGACCCACCCCGTGGCTCCTCTCTCAGTGATGAAAGACAGACTTGGAACAACCGGAATGTGAGAAAGGCCAGTGGTGGTCTGCCCTGGCCTGGCCCTATGGAGGTCCAGTTTGCCACCAATAAGGCCAATTTTTTTGGATGCTTAACTCAGACACTCACACACCGACAGGAAGACTCGACAGTTCTAAATAATGGTTATTAATGACTCCCTCCCCTTAAGTGACAAATTATGTCTGAAACAAAATTGAAGAGGTGTGAAGAGTGAGCAGAACGTGACAGAAAATGCCAGTGGGCACAGAGTTCCCAGTTACTCTATTGGGAGAAGGGCAGGACCCAGGAAAACAATCAAGGTCAAGGGCAGTGACCACTGCCCTTCCTGCCCCAGTAGCTAGCTCACGTTGGTGACCAACAGCAGTAACAACACTCTGGTCTCACCTCCGGGTGGGAAGTGTACAGACCAGGTGTGCAGTGATGGGGGGCCAGGCCTGGACCCAGCTCTGCCTCTCCCCATCGCTGGGCACTGAGCCACTTTCCACGGTCCCCCGCTGGAGTTGCAAGACTAGGCTTCTAAAAATATTTTGGGATTAAAATGAACAAACAAACCAACCACATTATTTCCCATTCATAATTCAGGAGAAAATGGGGGCAAATAATTGCTTTGTTTTACCTAAAAATGCACACCAGTGTTGAATTCTAACTATTCAAGTATCAGGATGGATGTTTACTCTCAACTCGGGAAGATTTGACTGAGCGAAGAAAATGCCTTCTCAGAAAAATGCCAAGGGCTGTACTCCATTAAAGATTGGGAGTTTTTAGTTGCTTAAATTACCATCCTTGTGCCAGTATGCTATTTTTCAAGTAGCTGATTACTGAAAACAAAAGGAAACTAACTTTCATAGTTGCAGCAACGCTCCAAATCATGGCAGTTATTCACTACATGTATGTTTTATTACACTTGAAGCCAGCAAAGGCAAAACACCTACCTTCCTTATAAAAGGAATGAAGGAAAAAGCCAAGGCTAGGGCCGCGGGCACGCACCTCCATTCCAGATGATCTGGTCTAATCTTATAAGCTGAAATATTTAGAGTCTCTGAACCTCACTGGCCCTACTTTTAAAAACAAGGAACATATGGGCACAGCTCGCTTTTCATTTTCTTCCAGCCTACTAAAACATCCGCTTTTCCAAAGTCCACGAGGACCGCGGCTGCCAACCTCCAGTGTGTAAAAGGCTGTGTGCGTACAAGTGTGGGGCAGGCGATGAACACTCAGACCCCGAACAACAAACCTGGAAAAGGAAGCCAAGACAACACTCTCCTCCTTGCCTATTCCCCAAATCTGGGAAGTAGCCAAGTAAAGCAATGACTAATAGAGGTGAAATGCGGGCCAAGTCTGGAATAGGGCCGGGCGGGGCCCACGGGACAGAATCCCCAGAATCGGGAAGCCTAAGGCTCCCTGAGGGTAGGGAGGGCATGAGCGTGGGACCTGGGTGCCAGTCCTGCCTCCTCCACACCCCACGCCCTGCACGCAGGGAAGCTGGTCACCATCTCTCCAAGCTTCGGTCGCCCCATCTGTTCAGAAGAGGATGCTGGGCTCACCTCACTGCATGATTATAAAGATGAAAACAGCCCACATAAAATGCTTACATGATGCCTGGCACATGATGCTCAAAGAACTGTAGCTGAAGTAATGACGATGGGGGTGATAACTGTATTTATTCTCATAATCATAATTATTAATGTTATTATTCAACTGGAAATCACACATCTGCTGCTTAAGTTCAACGTGGCCCTCCCCACAGGCAGAAGCCAGACCCAAATAAATCCAAAGGGCTTTTGAAAAGTTACTGCAAGCAAAGAATTTTGTTAACTATCCAAATTAATAATTGAGACCCTGCCTTGAACTAGAACAGCGTGGGGCGGGGGTGGTAAAGTGCCGGGAAATATCACTTGTTTAACGCCCATTTTTACTTTGTTTGGCGGCTGGATTTACACGGAGAGACCCAGGTGAAATATTCCGCAGAGCTGCCTGCAAATAGACTGTCAGCTTCCACTCTGATAAAAGGTAAAATATCCTCCTCTAAATGGTCTGGTTCACAAAACCGACCCTGAAGTGAACTGATAAATCTGTTCTGACACACACAACGATTTTCATAATCCTGAAAAAGGTCTTTCTCCAAAGCCCAGGGCTTACCCCACTGCACACACGGCTCTCACGACCCAGACCCCAGCTCGGGAGGAAACCGCCCCCCATTTAGAACCCCGCTCCGCAGGACAGCAGGAAGAGGCACACGCGGCCACCAGAACCACCCCCCAAACATCGGACACCCGCCACGTCGCAGAAATCACAAAGACAACGCATTTCCAAGCAGCAAACGCCTTGTCCAAGCCCGAGGGGCGAGGGTGGAAGCCCGGGAGGCCCGCTCAGCGGTGGGGGCTGTATTGACGAATAGTCAATTCTTCATTAAACAGGAGCTCTGACTTCCCAAGAAGCCGCATTAAAAATTAATATCAAAAAGTGTATTGCTCAGCCGAAACTCATCATTCATATCTAACAATACCAAACTGCATTCTAATGAAATTTCGCCTTTAAAATTACTGACACCAACACGAAGCTTGATCCTGTTAAAAAGCAGCCGCAGCTCTGTGACACAGGCATTTGAGAGAGTCAAATAACTTTGCTCTGTAGGCCTCTTTCACACCACTCTGCTAATCACCAGAATAAATCAAACGGCTTGTAACCTTGCTCAATCGTGGGCTTAGAAGCCATTCGGGGCCGTGCGCCTGGGGCCCTGCCGTGCCTGCCTGCACGTTTTCCTTGGGCACCATCGACAACGCAAGTGGACTGGACCCCAGCCAACGTCTGCATGTCTCCCTGCTCCCTGAAACAGTGGGAACAGACAGCCTCAGCAGCTTCCGACCGGGGAAGCCGGGAAGCCGGTGAGCCCCCCCCCCCCCCCCACAACTGGGGGAAGTCCTCATCCTCGGCTGCAGGGCGGAGCCTGGACAAGCCGCATTCGAAGGTGGCACTGGGGTGACAGCACCAGCCCACACTCAGCTCCCTGGCAAAATGATTCACAACCCTGTGACTGTCTAATCCAAAGGGAGCTCACCTGCGTGGGTTCACATCCTACCTCTGACCTTAGCTGTGTGGCCCTGGGAAAGGAATTGAATTTAACCTGCTTGATCGCAGTTTCCTCGTGGAAAAATGGAGGTGACGAGAGTACTTCACCCCAAGTGCTGTTATTAGAATTAAATAAGTTATTATGTGTAAAGCACTTGAAACAGCGTCTGGTAGCCAGGAAATGCAGAGAAAAGGATGGATGAACAGATGGAAGAATAGGTGAAAGCCATGGACAAATCTATGATATCTGGTCTTATGTATCTAAACCAGCCCACTTTGTTCTATAAATGTGCTCTGAGCATCTAACGCGTGTGTTAGGTACCTGGAATTCAAAGGCCCAGGCCACTTTGGTGATGCCATTTTTTGCTGACTGCTTCCTGTGTGCATCCAAGGAGATGACCCAGTTGCGGGCACTGGGACGCAGTGTTGCAAAAGGGCCATCGTTGCTACTTCCATGTGACCAGCCTTTTCTGAGGCTTTACAGGAGAAAAGAGAACGTGGGAATCCCTGTCCTCAGCAGGCCAGGCAATCTGGTTGTAAGACCAAACAGACACGCAGTGAGACAGGGGACACAGAAGCCACACCGCCTGGTTGGGCAACTGCCACTGAGGACGGGGCAGGCACAGGAGAGCAGGGGTGGCACACAGGCTGGCTTCAGCGGAGGCTTCTGGAATGAGGAAGCCAAGGGGACACTCGCCAGATGAATAGTGTAAGAAAGACGATGTGGGAGAGGAGCCCAACAACGGGAAGCCAGTGACGGTTCCGCAGAGGAAGAATGTGCATGTGTTTGAAAACCCCGACAGGATGGTGGCAAACCTAGGCCATCAGTGACAGGCGAAGCACGCAGGTGTGGGCTAAACGTTCCCCAAGCCCCAGGAAGTCTCACCTGGCTCACATTCCATGTTCAAGTCCCACCCGCCCTGGGTACTTTCCATGAGAGCCGTGGACGGGCGCACTTCAGGGCGGGGGGTGGGGACCTGCGTTACAGTTTCCATCTTAAAAGGGGTGTCATGTGGCGGAAGGATATGAAAATGTGTGTCCCATCTTCCAAGTTAAACGAAGAATAACAGTGTGCGTGGTTTTAGTGTGAAGAAAAGGTGCAGGCTAATTATTTCAAGTAAAGGCAGACACAGCCATGCCTGCACATGCCCGGCGAATGTTGGAGGTTGGCAGGCCCTCCTTCCACGGGACCAGGGGGGCAGAGCGCCCCTCCCCGAGCTGATCCACCCCTCACCACTTTCTGCTACCATGAAAGCGCAGCTCACCAATCCAAGTCATTGTTTGTTTACTGTTGGGGAAAAAAAAAATCATTGGAACCAGCCCTGGGCCTTGCCTTCTAATCTGACCGTGATGCAGGACACATGTGAGCCTCCTCATACACGAGGGACCTTATATGAGAGCCCAGCTTTCTGCTCCACAATGTGATTCCTTCCCATCCTCTGGGCTGAGTGGCCTCCTGCTAAGCCAACTGAGGAGGAGCAACTGCTGGTCTAACAGGCAAGTGACACCTGCGCCAAACCTCCTGCCACTCAGGAAGGGTGGCAAATACCTCCAGGGGACAAGGGGGCTCAGCCCCCCGATCTGCGCCTTTCTGGGCCTCTCGTTCAAGCCCTGCAACAGCAGCAGGTGACAGATGTCATCGGTGGGACAAAGACCATCTTGTATCTGCACAGTGACAGGAGGCCGGCTGAGGGTTTTAGGATGTCGGCTTGGACAACAGGACTCCAGCCGGTGAGTGGAGGCTCCACCCCGTCACTGGCTTATTCTACAGGTTGACCAAGTGTCAGAGCTGATCCCACCTCCCAGGGAGGCGGGTCGGCGAGGCCAGGGTGGAGCACAGCACAGCGGTTCACCGGCTCCTGACAACGCAGGTGATGGGACGGGCCTGGGAGTGCATGGCCTGAATTCCAGGTCACAGCAGCCTGATCTTTCCTCTCCTTGAGGAAGCACTCTGAACCTTTCAGATGACGGCCCTGGGATCGGGACGACGGAACAATTTTTGAGGTCAGCAAGGACCTGTTCTCAAAGCCTGACATCGACATGCAGAAGTTGTGACTGAATCCTGGTGTCCCTGAGAGGAAGACTGAATGCATGCGACAGATCTTCTGCAATCAAATGCCCCATTTCCCAGAGTACCTGTCACAGATTGATAACATCCATGCAAAAAGTTAAGTACAATTACGTCTGTCACTGGGAAGCATATTGGGAACCTGTGACTGACATCTTGCTGGAAGCTGACGCCTCGCTGGGTGGTTATGGAACAAGTCAGAGCAGCACCACGCACCCTACGAGGGAAGCTTGCGAGTCACAGTGGTCACTCTGCAGCCATCCAAGCCTCCTCCTCTGACCGCAGTCTGGGACCGCAGAAGACGATGCTGCAAGTCGGGTGAGCGGAACTCGGTGACAAACGCCCACTGCTCTGCACCCTCCCTGCCCACCACAGTCCCCTGGAGTTGCCCTTGGCAAGGTGCCTGCAGCTCTAACACGCAGGCCTCCTGAATCGGAACTTCTCAGGGTGGGGACAGGGACGAGGACACGTTTCTTCAGGTCGGAAAGATCCAAGTGTTGTTTGACTCGCCAGCAGCTGGGAACTCATGACCTCTTAAGTCGGCTTCTTCAAGGCCATGAACGTTTACTTTGGGAAGTTTTCTTTGTTGTTTAAAATGTTCAGTCCAAATTTACCTCCTTATAACTTCAGTCCACTGGATCTAATTTTGCCTTCTGGGGCATTCAATGACCCATCCCCACCTGGAAACACCATTTAAACACCTGCAGCCAGCTGCCATGACTGTCCTCAGGTCAAAACTGAGCGATTTCTCATACCAGCGTACCTGCTGCGGTCGGGCACCTTTTACAGGGTGGTGCAGGGCAGTGGCCATGACCTTCTCCCCGTCTAAGGGGATGTGCCCCTCCATGCACACCAGGCCACATTCCACACAATCCAGTCATTCCATGTGAACCAACGCTGAGTCAAGCCTCCTCAGTTTGGTTGTTGTGCCACTGGTTTTCTGGACCTCAGGAGGCCCCGTCTGTTTCTGCCCGGGCCCTTCCATCTCCTGGCTCCGGCAGGGCGTTCCAGCTGGCGAGGAGCCCTGGAGTATCGGTTCTGTCGCTCAGAACTCCATCTCTCCCTCATGACTCCCTGGCATCTGCAAATTTGATAAGCATGCTTCTGACATCTTTATCAAGCCCCTGGTTCTACCACGGAGCAGGCCAGGGCGCAGCATCAGGGGCCCCTGCCGGGGGCACATGGACTATCCATTCACCCACAGGTGAATTGAGAATCCACCTGCCTCCCAGAACTTTTCCAAACGTTGGTGCTGGAAGCCGCCGAAGCTTCTTTTCCCACAGACTCATCTGTGGGACCTGGTGTCATCTGGCTGAAGCTTCTGTCTGCACTCTGACCCAAAGAGGCTGTGCAGAGGAGACCCAAGAAGGCTGCACCAGCTCTGCCGGGTGTGACTCGGTTGGAAAGGTTGCGGGTTCAATCCCCAGAATGGGAGGCAACCAAACAATGTTTCTTTCCTGCATCAATGTTTCTCTCCCTCTTCCTCCCTCTAAAAGCAATGGAAAATGTCCTCAAATAAGGATTAAAAAAATTTTTTTAAAGAAAAAAGAAAGCTGAGGTCAGCCCACAAGAGGGAAGGGGAGGGGACCATGAGGTGACGCGCTGCAGCCCCAAAGCCAGTGCCATCCAGCTGCCCACCCTGCATGAAGTGGACGGGCAGAGGGCAGAGCAGCCCATGTCCGGGCAGGAACAGAGCTCCGAGCTCCGGGAAGAGTGGCATAGCCTTCTTCACTTGGAAATGCAGATACGCGTGCGGAGATGTGTGTGAGATAAAGATTCGCTGAGTGAGGGCAGGAGCTCTACTCCAAGAGACATCTAATCCTGTCTTTTGCCACAAATGTCACCAAACACTGCATTCAATTCACCGAGTGCAGCCAGGGGGCAGCCTGGACCTCAGTGGGGAGGGGGGTTCCCGCTGTGAGAGGCCACCTTGGGCTCTGGCCCACAGCTGGCACTCTCTGAGACAGGAAGGACACAGGCAGGGAGTGTTTGCCCTAAGACCATGGGGTCCTCAGGTGGTGGCCCTCATCTCTGCAAAGGTCCATCAAGTGCCCCTTTTGTCTGAATGGAGCTGGGGATCAGAGCTCTCCAAGAACCAGCAGAGAATTCTTTGAAATATGAGTGATGACACAGGAAAGAGAGGCAGAGCACCCATTTTAGCTTTTGAGACAAAGGCTCACGCTCAAGAAAGCAGAAAGGTCTGCTCTTGGCCCTGCCCCCTCACTCTCTCCAGTCCCTGTGGGCGATTCGCGGGGAAAATGGCCTGCTGGTCCTCCCCGCTGCCGCCCCCAGTGTGGTCAGTAGAGGGCGCTGCATCACCGCACTCTCGCTCAGCCTTGGCTGGAGTCCACACAAAGACCATGCTTGAGAAGTGTTTCTTATGCTTGTGGTTCAATGCCACACGAGAAAGAAGCAGCAAAACACAAACTCGCTGTCACATGTATCACCTATGCACAAAGTACACTGAAAAGTGACTTGAAGGAAACACATCCAAGGTTATGCAACTTAGCTCTCTTAAAATGGGATTTCTCTGTGTTCATTATTTTCTATTCTCTGTCAATTTTCTACAAGTTTGTACTATTATCCTAATCAGAAAAATCTCCAGGATTGCTGAGCGGCTTGGGAGTCATGGGGAGGGAGCAGGAGAGCAGCACGAGGTCCTAGGTTGTTGGAGAAGCATTTTTGCAAAACTGCATACATGCCTGGATCTGACCTGAGCACTGGGAGGTAACAGGGTATGGTCCCTGTCCTCAGGAAGGTCACAACAGGACCACAACACAGAGTGAAGGCAGAACAGCAGAGAGGTGCTTAGACTAGAGAGCCCAGGTACAGGTACAGGTACAGCCCCAGCCCCTGGCATTCAGGGAAGGCTCCCTACAAGAGGAGGCATTTGGGCTGATTATTTAAGGCAGAGATGTAAGACAGCGAGGCACAGGTGTCCACGTGAGTAAAGACACGGAAGCACGAAACCAGAAGGGAAGAAGAGGCTACCAGTTCAGCTTGAAGTTTGAGGCTTGGGGTGGGAGAGAGGAGAAGTCGTGGAAGTCTTCATGGCAAGGGCTACTGCACAGCCACGCTGGAAACACAAGGGCCACCTGGCTCACCACCAGAAAGAAAGCTGTCAGATTCCTCTGCTGGCAAGATTACAGAGACCTGAAGCCTCAAGGACTAAAGGAATACTCTCATCATTTCATGACTCTTCAATGAAAAATTTGAATAGTCAGCATTTCATTTTTTTAAATATAAATCAAAGATACTGGATAAGAAAACAACATAAAAACCAAAGGCACAAAAACCCTGATGAATTAGGAGGCGTCCACGGGTGTGCGTGCCACCTGTAAGTTACAGCACAGCAGGAGAGGAGAGCGGGACAGACAAGTGGTTTTCACTGGGAAGCATTAATGTAACATTCAATTATCCTACTGCACACTGGCGGACTTAACTCAACCAAATTAGAATACATTTTATATTGACTATTTTGACATTTGTTTTATTTGGCAAGTAAAACAAAACTGATCCAATTTCCTTGCAACCGTTGTAAACCATAAACTGTACAACAAGAGGTTATAAAATATATAAGCCTTATAAACACTACCTCCAGTTCCGCCCGGAGCCCCATGGCCTGTGCTCTTAGGCCCTTTCACTTCAGTGGCGTGCGACCCTGCTGTACCACCGGCTCGCAAGCTTCTAGGAGACCAGTCCTCCTGCTTTAACTGGGAGAATCGGCGCTCTTTCATTACCCAACACAGGTAAAACCTGCCCTGGGGTCGTGCCCCTTTCTAGACCCTTCCAAGCCACATAATGGCAAGAGGGGGCAGCTGTAACTACTCCAGGGATGAGTCTAAGATGACCCTGGCCACAGGTGATGGGCCTGAGCTGGCCCCGAGCGCAGGTGGCAGTGGTCACAGCTGTGTCAGTGCTCTGGGTAGTGAGAAAGGAACAAACAAGCCTACACCAAACAGACACACTCAACTGCTCCACCTGCAACTCTGGGCAGCTCATTAGCTATTTGTATCTTTTCCTACCCAAGTGAACGGGGAAAAAAAAACTGCTTCTCAAGTTTCGGGCCATCCTGGAGCAGTTAAGCTTACCAGCCACACTTGTGAGCCCGTCTGGAGAAGGCTCAGATATTTTGTGAGGGATGCCCTCGGAGCTGCTGGCTTATGACCACACCTTCTGAGACAGGTAGACAGATGCTCAGAGAACTGCGCAGAGCGCCGGCAGCCACATCCTGCCTGCACCTTCTGGGGGACAAGCTGGGGGTGTGGAGGTCAGGAGGGGGCCCTTCCCAGTGACTATTTTGTCCTGCTCCTGACAGACTGTGTTCGGCTCTCTTCACCCACGTGGAAGCTTCTAGATCCATTCTCATTTATGTTACATCAATCCCCAAATGATGCTGCCTCACCAATTCTTTATTTACTTTTATAATCCCTTTCTAAAACTTAATTCATCACTGTTATTTGTTCCTTGTCCTCAAATAATTTACTACTAGTGATGTCAAGGTTGTTTTTTTTTTGACAGGATTCTTTCTCCCACCTGCTTCTTGCAGAAAGTATGGAGACACTTCTACCTCTACGACGACTGAAGTCAGTTGCAAAGAGACCAGTTTGCTGTCCCAAATTTCTCTGCGGAAGCAGTGATGAAACCTTCCATGCCCTGAGCCCTGACTGGTGCGGCTCAGCTGGTTGGGTGTTGCCCCACAAAGTGAAGGTCACTGGTTCACTTCCTGGTCAGGGTACATGCCTGGGCTGCAGGCCAGGTCCCCGGCTGGGAGTGTTCAAGAGGTAACTGATTTGTTTTTCTCACACATTAATGTTTCTCTCCCTCTCCTTCTAAGAATAAATAAAATCTTAAACAACTAAAACTAACACCCCCTGAAAAAGTCACTATTCTCTCACACTCAAACTACTCATTTCTTAGTTGAAGCTCACTGGGAAAGAAACTATGAAAATGAACATAATTCCTTACCGACCCTCCTGGGCGGAGGCAGAGCAGGTGGCCACCTTCTCCCAGCCAGCGTGCCCAGCCACGTGGCTGCAGAGCCTGTCTGTTTGCAGCGATGAGCTCTTTAGATTAGCCAGCCAATTTAAAGCTGCATCCTCTGCTATTTTAGGGGCCTCCCCGATACATGCAGAATAGAATACAGAATGGCCTTTACATTCAAGTAACACCAAGATTGCTAATTGGATTTTTAAAAATCTCCTCCAGAGGTACATTGCTTCTGCACCATTTCTGCAGATACTAAGCAGAGGTGTTCAAAAATGTTGGGTCCTGGGACCCAACACCACACAACTTAACACGCACAACAGCATGAGACGCCACAGGCAAGGCCTCACCTGGGAAGGTTGGGGGCTGGGGTGGAAGCAGCTGATGACTGGGAAGGTGTTGTGGGCTGAGATGAGTCATGATTTCTTGGTACTCTGCCCATTCGATACCAGATCCCCATGCTGTTCAGTTCCCTTTAGGAGAAAAGAGAAACCTTCACGGTGCTGTTCAGCATAAAGTATTCACTCATGCGACAAAGCAAACTGACTCCTTTAAAAGAATCATAGCCTCATACACCAGGGAATCAATTATTGTCCACGGATTGGTTACGCCCCCTGCCTCTGTGCCCTGGGTGTCATAGTTCAGAGCCCCATGTGAGGGCAACTGTCCCAGCGAGGCAGGCCTTCACGACACGGCTCCTTTTCACCAACCGAAGCTGGCCTTCCTACCACACTACTGCATTTTCCTTGGTGTTCAGTCTTTATTTTATTTTATTTTTTTGTCATTTAATAGTAGGTGTTTACATGACAACCCACGTCAAGTCCCTTGTCTGGTTTGGGTGAGGCAGAGAGCAACAGTTTTTAACTAAGGGGAGAACTAGCACCCCCCGTCCCCTGGACACACCCCAGTTCTGGATGAAGCTCCTTACTGCCGGCTCACCGGCAGTCGGCCTCCTCCTTGGGGTCAGCTTGGGAGGCATCTTTAAGCCATGAAGCATGTGCCCCCTAAGACTGGACATACAAGGGCTTGGGACTTGCCAAGCCTGTCCAGTGCAGCCGACTGTCCACCACGGTGGCAAGCGTTAAAGAGACGGGTTTGTTCTTAGAAGCGTCATGAGATTATCCAATTTACAACTTCTCAGCTGCCCCACAGAATCGCAACTTGGGATATATAGGCGTACCATCTCTTAAAATCATGAGAACAGAAGTATCCCAGTGGATACTTCTAGTAGCTTCTCTGTACACTACAGGAGTGACCTTAAACCACGGTCAGACCTCATCAGGTGGGCGGCTGATTCCGCCACCACTGGGTCAGGACTCCTCAGCGGAGCCGCTCCCACTCTGAGGGCTGGGTCTCCCCCTGCCGACCCCCAATCCTTGCGAAGCAACCTGTGGAACTGTGCCTGTTGTTAAGAAAATGTGACTTAGAGACTTGAACTTTTTAAAAGTTCAAGTTTCCTTACTTAAAAGTCTGTTTCCTTACTTAAAAATAACATTGAAATTATCTGCTTCTAGAAAAGAATTTTTGCCCCTAGATGAAACAGAAATATACTTTATTTAGCCATCTTTTCAAAATGATATAAAAGAAAGGAGATTCTAGTTTTGCGTATTAACAAGTACATATATGGTAAGGGTCTATTTGGAATTTTAAAATTTGGTTAAAAATGGTTATCTTTTAAAGTAGTACAGTTTATAAGGAAAAATAAACATCGTAAACTGAAATTAAACTTTGAAAGTTCATTACATTGTTGGCTTCTACTATTTGTATGTAACTGGCTGCTCCTAAGGCAGCTGAATACGATTATTCTCTTAACCATTTGCTACTCTTGTTTGCATAATCAATTTACATCATGTTGCAAAACAGGGTATTGAGTGTGTAGGAAGGGGCTGATCCTCCTTAGAGTCCTTTTTAAGGACACAAGACTGGAGACGGAGATGAAGAGCAAACAGCACCAAGACGAAGACAGTCCCTATTCCCAGGACACCAGCTCCTGCATGGGCAGCAACACCACAGCGCGTCTGTCCCCCAGGCTGCTCCAGGCCTCTGGGGAAGGTCCTGGCTTTCGAGTAATGAGGAGCATCTGGATGAAAATGACCAAGAAGCAGAATAGAACAGAGACCAGATCCAGAAGGCCGACCTCAAGCCAAGTGGGAGACCTCATCTGTGGGGACCCATGGGTGAAAGCAAGGGAGACAGGCGCCTGGCGGAGGGGCCGAAAACCACCTCCCCCACTGATCCCCTGGGAAGGCCTGAATTTCAGCTGAGTATAATGCACGGATATTAACTTTTGGGTATCCAGCATCCATTCACTCCCCCCATTCTGACTTTTTACCTCCCCTCTGTGTCTAGGGGGCAACCACCCCCTCGTTCTTGGTCCCCACGTGCCAATGACTCAGGCCTAGAAGAGAGAAGGACACCTTCCAGACAGCAGTGACAGGTTCAGGGTGCAGAGGACCCCAGTGAGGTCAATCAGGACCAGTGAGACTGAATTTTAGAACTTCTATTTGAATTATCAAGAACACAGATCTGCTCTTAGCCTTGGGACTTGCACCTGGAGGAAAAGTGGGTGAATCGACGGGCCACCGTTCCTCCACTGGCTAGAATGTCTAGGAATGGGGTCTCCCCACCCCGGACCTAGAGCAAGGAGGAGAGGGGGAAACCTGACCCTAGTGGCATCTTCTCAGTGCCTGCTTCAAGTCAACCTGCCCCCTGAGCTCTGCTGGGACATCAGCCAGAGCTCTTCCTTTTGCTTAGGCCAGCCTGGGTTGGGTTTCCTGTCACTTACTCTCCAAAGAGCCCAACGTGAAACCTGCAATTCCTTGCACTTCATATTTATGATGTGAATTGAGCCAGGCCTGTGCCCAGTCCTGAGGCTACTATGTGAACACAGCACAATGGGCCAGCCCTCTGCTCATCAGGGAAGGGGAACATCAGACCAAAAATCTGCACAAGCACTATCATAATCATGTAATAATACCATGTTTCCCCTTCCTCAGAACCCTCCAATGGCATCCCCGTGCACTGGAACAAAATCCATGCTGTCACCCTGTCCCATGAGGCCCTCCCTGCCACTCCCCTCATCTAGACGCCCCTCCCTCACCCGCCCCAGCCAGGCTGTTACTGGTCTCCTGCCACACCCGCTCCTCTCCTCTGCCAGAAGGCTCTGCCTTCAACTCTCGGCAGGGCAGGTTTCTTCTGAGCTTGAGGGCTCCACTCACACTTCCCTTCCCGGACCCTAGCTGACGGAGCCTCCCCCCCCCCTCCGTTCGTTGCTGTGCTTCAATCTTACCTCTCACTAAAATGACCTCGTTATTAATTCCCTATCTGTCGCTTCTCTCTCCTGTTCGAGACTCTGTGAGAGCAGACTCTTCGTTTGCCTCAGTCACCACCTGTCCAGGGCCTTTGACCCAGCAGAACAAACTGTGACACCCAAACCTGGTGGGTGAATAAAGAGGCCCAGCCACCCCAAAGGGGAGAACTGCTGGGCCTTTGGGCATCTGGAAAGACCCACAGAGCCTCAAGGATAAACACGGAGGACGAGGGGTGGAAAGTCCCTTGGATGCAGCCAGCAGCATGAACAGCCGTGCGGAGGGGTCGACTGAGTGGCCATTTGGACCGGCTGCAGCAATGAGGGCGGAGACGAGCTCTGTGGGTCACCAAGGCTCAGTGCTCTGCCCCTGGGAGTGGCCTGGGCACTTGTGGCAGAGGGAGGAGATGAGCTGTGGTACTGAGACTCACCCAATAAATGTGTACTGAGGAGGAGCCTGCTTGGTCCGGCCCATGATCCGAATGTCACAGATTGCAGCTTCCGTGGAATCCCGTGGGATAAACTTAATGCACAGCCTCTTCTTTCTAAAGGCTACTTCCTCTGAAAGAAAGAAAAACAAGCAAAGGCATGAGTGTCTATTTGCAGCACCATGTCTGTCTCGTTCCCTGTCTGGCTGCGGAAGTGACCGCTCGTCCCAGTGCCTGGCAGAAGTGGGGGCTGCACCCTTCCTGTGCTGCCCCGGCCCACAGTGGCCAGGCCGCGACTGCAGGGCGTGACCACAGACAGTCCCTGCTGAGGAGGAGGGGCTCCCAGGGGTCTGCCCACCTCCGGGAGGGGAAGCCTCCTGGAATAAACCCACTGGGCCAGCTCCCAAAGGCCACACCCGCAAGGTGCTCCCTGCTTTGGCTTCAGATACACACACACCGAATTTAACCCATTTTACCATGTGGGCTCTTTTCTTTTTCATTGTTCGTTGTGGAAACTTTCAAACATTCCCCCAAATGCATGTTGCTGCCACCACGGACAGGCTGGTTTTAGCCCTTTGGTACGGCTGGAGCGTTTAACATGAATTTCTTTTTTCTTTTTTTTTTTTAATGTATTTAAGATTTTTTTTTTTTTATTTATTATTTTCAGAGAGAGGGGAGGGGAGAGGGGCAGAGAGGGAAAGAGACATCAATGTATGGATGCCTTTCACCTGCCTCCAGCTATGGACCTGGCTTGCAACCTGGCTTACAACCTGGTTATGTGCCCTGGCTGGGAATTGAACCAGCGACCTGTAGGTTTGCAGGCCAGCACCTTATCCACTATGCCACCAGCCAGGGTAACATGAATTTCTAACACTGTGTTTTGTGTCTGTTCGATAGCTCAGTAGGCAGCCATGGCAGACAATTTTATTTTGAACACAACCGCCATGCCATTATCATTCCTAACACAATGAAGGATACCTTAATATCACCCAATAAATAGTCTATATTCAAGTTTCCTCCATTGTATCAAAAACGTCATCATTGTTGATTTGTCTGACGTTGGTTGTTAGCTCTCTTCAGTCTCTTTTTCTGTAATACCTTCTCCACCCTCCCTTTGTCTTCAGGGCTCTGAGAAGTTGGAGAAACTGAGTCATTCCCCTGTTCGTCCTATAAACTGACAGTTACAGCTTAAAGCTTGGTAAGATTCAGGTTAGAGTTTTTAGGCAGGAACATCTCACAGGCAGTCCTGTGACGTCATATCATGAGGCATGGTGTCCAGCTCTGCCACCTTGGCTTCCGGGGCTGTCGGCCTGGTATCCTTGTGATAACGTTTCCAACACCCACTCTCTCAGCAGCGCTTGACTAAGGTCCTAGTGCTGGAAAGTGGCAAAGTTAGGATGTCAGCCCAGATCTATCAGACTCCAGCGTTAAGTGACTGCAGTCGATTGAAACTCCTGTTTAAAAACCACAAATGAACAAATAGACACCCAGCTGGTAAATACTCTGACAACTGTTGCCTAGATCCATCATTTCGCTCCAGGTTTCACAACAGCAATTTTCTAAATCGGTCATGTCTTCTCCATTTATTAGTTAGAATTCTTCTGCATACGAAAAAAACTTTTCTTCAATGACTTGGTCTGAGTTTGTTTAGGAAAAAATAGATAAATACATGATTCTTTTACTTACCAAGTCTTTAGAGTAATGAATCAGTGCCCTGGCAACCTCCAGTGTTTACCAGCTGGGTGTCTGTTTGTTCATTTGTGGTTTTTAAACATGAGTTTCAATCGACTGCAGTCACTTAACACAGGAGTCGGATAGGTCTGGGTTGACATCCCAACTTTGCCACTTTCCAGCACTAGGACCTTAATTTCTCTGAGCCTCAGTTCCATCCTCGGTCCTCAGGGACACAGGGTGGATGAAATGGGATCACAGAGACACTTCACTCAGCCCAGGGCCTGGCACACGTAAGTGTTTAATAAAGAACAGCCATGAATGTTCTTATCAGCGTTATTACAAGGGCACGTAATTTATGCCAGGGTTTGGCATTGACTTTCAAGATCTTCCAGTTCTGGGGCAGGAAATCAGCATATTCAAATGAGACAGAATAAGGAGGGAAGGGCAGGCCTGTGGCTGGTCCTGATTTACCGAGGGGAGGCCAAAATCAGCGTTGTTGTTTTCTTGTTGTTGGGGGCACTGTGTTTAAAGGAGCCAGGTGGAAACTCAGAAACTCTGTGGGTTCCTTGGTGAGGAAACTGAGGGCTAGGTCAGATCTATGAGCGAGAGTAATAATGTCCTAAATCCAGACCACAAACACTGTCCCCAACACGGCAGGGACGGTGGGCTCCTGGGGAAGAAACCTTTCAGAGCAACCCTGCACCTTGGACAATCATTAGCTCATAAGACCAGGCCTTTAAAGGCATGAGAAGGTAAGACCCATCCTCAGAGTAACGAAAATGCAGGTATTTTACTAGCTTCTGCCAATTGCCCGTTGCTCCATGCGTCCATCTTCGGCAAACTCGGGGTAAGAGACACAGCCACTCACTGCACATGCTTACACAGGCCTAATTTTAAGTAAACACGTTACAGAGTCAATAGAAATGTGTTCAGTCATGCTAATGAACACAGAGGACGCAGCACTTGACTAAAACAAACAGTCTTCCAGTTTTTAAGTACTACATGGGTTGCAGCAAACTGTATTTTAAATTAATTACAGGAGTCCCATCTTTTTGGCTGACTGCATAAAACCAGGGCCTTATGGGCGCTCAACTGCAGAGACAGCCAGCGGTGTACATGGTCAGCTTGGCTCACCTGCGCCCTGGGGAAGGGCTCCAGGAAATGACTGTAAGGTGGGCACGGAATGAAGAGGCTTCCCTCAACCCACCCTCCTTGTGAGATAAGGCACCTGTTGGAGCTGCCAGGACAACCTCTGAAAGTCCACAGCACAGCAGCCCACGTGCCCTGTCATGGGGAGAGGCTGCCCACCCGATCACTACACAGGCTCCCCTGCAGCAGCTGTGCCGTAGCCCAGACAGGACTCCGCTCTGGGCTCCCTCGCTGACCTGGCTCAATGCGAGGAAAACGCAGGATGGGGAATCCCTTGCAGCTTTACAGTGTACTGATATAAAAATATTATAAGTCAATTAGCTGTCAAAAACAAACACTAATGCAAACTTTAAAACTAAGACAAACCTGGGGGGGACAGTGGGAATTTGATACAAGTGCGCAGGCAATTTTAGGTTTCAAGCAGACAAGCCCTTTAAGAATAAGCAGTGGTATTTTATAGAAGCGGCCAGCAAACACTGAAATGTTCGGCTTAGCTAATGAATAACGGGGGTGAAAGTTAAATAAAATTAGGACAGTAAAACCAAATCAAAAGTTTTAAACCTATGCTGGTAGGCCTGTGGAAAATAGGTACAAGGTCTGTGGAAAAGAGTGGCACCGTGAATTGGCATTTCTGGAAGTTAATTTGGCAACAGAGAGTAATAAAGCTAATCTTTATTGAGCCCATCCTCTGAGCAAGGCTCTGGGCATGACGGGAACCTCAGATGATTCGAGGATGAATTAAACATGGATCTTGCCCTCAAAGAAGAAGACAAGTAGCAAAGATATGAAGAAAACATACAAATGGCTGAAATGCAAGCTACAAACATTATTACAAGGTAGCCAACATTCTCTGCATTTTATAGATAAGGAAAGTGAGGCCCAGGAGGGTGAAGTCCTGTGCCAGACTCAGTATTAGGCATGTCTGCCTCCAGAGCCCTCGTTCTCCGCCCTGCCAAGCTGCATTCTGTCCTAATGGAGGTGAAACTGGGACTTGAGAGGCAGAATCGGTCATTCCCTTTGGCTTCCCACCACTGCCACCTGCATGTGTTTCCTTCCCACCTTCCTCTCAAAGAATGTGTGCCGTGCCAGGTGCAATGCCGTTCCTTGAGCTCAGGTTCAGGTCACCCACTAGACTAAGGTTCGTGAGGAAAGGGCCAGTATTTTAGCCACCTTTGCATCCCAAAGCCTGCCGTGCCCGCCAGGCCCTCATCGATCTTAGCTCACTGTGGAGGGGAGAGCGGACTTGCTTCAAACTGGTTTCTGGGGACCAGCAACTGCCTGACGCAGGTGGGGAACTCGGGCTCATCCTTGAAAGAGATGCACGTAGACATTCAGAGCTGAGGGAAAGGGCATCTCAGGCACGGAAAACAACAAGGCAAATAAGTAGTCAGGAAAGAAAGGTGCACGAGTGCGCCAGTCAATGGCTCCATTTGGGTCAAGTGCTGGGTGTTGGCAGATGAGGAGCACATTTATAGAGGAAGGCTGGCGGAGGGACCACAGAGGACCAGGACTCAGCAGCCTCAAGTACTTGGAAACCTATCACAAGGAAATCATTCAAAACCTGTATGTACCCAGACTGGCCAACAGATTCAACATCATTCCTATCAAAATCCCAGCTGGCCTCTTTGCAGAAATTGACAAATCCTAAAATTTATGTGAAAATTCAAGAGACCCAGAATGGCCAAATCATCTTGAAAAATTGAAGGCTAGTTTCAAAATGTGCTACAAAGCTACAGTAATCAAGACTGGCATAAGGAAAGATATACAGATCAATAGAACAGAACTCAAGAGTCTAGAAACAAACTCTCACATTTATGGCCAACTGATTTCCACAAGGATGATGAGATAAGTCAATGGGAAAAAGAATGATTATTCAACTGGCTATCGCATGCAAAAGAATAAAGATGGACCCCTATCTCACACCATTCACAAAAATTAACTCAAAATGGATTAAAGACATAAATGTAAGGGCTCAAACTATAAATCTCTTAGAAGAAAACACAGACATGAATCTTGGTGACCATGGATTAGGTAGTGGTTTCTTAGGTGTATCACCAAAAACAAGCAAAAAAAGGAGAAACATAGATAGATGGGACTCCATTAAAAAACAAACAAACAAACAAACAAAACCTGTTCAGAAGACACCAAGAAAGTGAAATGAAAACCCCTAGATGGGGGGAACATACCGCAAATCATATAATTGATAAAGTGCTTACATCTACAATGCAATTAACCTCTGAAAGATGCAGAAGCACCAACTCTCCACACACAGTCAAAAAGCCAGGTAAAACTTAACTACTAATAGCTTACTGTTGACTGGAAGCTTTGCCAATAACATGAACTGTCAATGAACACACAGTTCGTATGTCACATGTATTATATAATGAATTCTTACAATCAAGTAAGCTAGAGAAAAGAAAATCATCAAGAAGAGAAAATACAGTTATAGTATTTATTGAAAAAAATCTACACGTAACTGAACCTGCAAAATCCAAGCATGTTCATGGGCCAACCGTATATTAAAATAGACTTGTAACTCAACAATACAAAGACAACCCAATATAAAATGGCAAAGGACCAGAAGAGACATATCTCCAGAGAAGATGCACAAATAGCCAATGAGCACATGAAAAGACGTTCAACATCATTAGCTAACAGGAAACAAATCAGAACCACAATGAGAGACCACATCACACCCTCTAGGATGACTGGAATCTAAAGGAACAATAGCATGTGTTGGCAAGGAGGGGAAGGCACCGGAGCCCTTGCACACTGCTGGTGAAAATGTAAAATGGTGCTACTCCTTTGAAAGTCTGGCAGTTTCTCAAAAAGTTAAATATAGAGTTAGAATATGACTCAGCAATTCCATGCCTAGGTATGGAGCAATGAAAACATATGTCCACATGAAACCTTGTACATGAATGCTCATAGCAGCATTATTCATAACAGCCCAAAGTAAAAACAACCCAAATATCCATCAATTGGATATACAAAATGCAGTAAGTTCACGTAAGTGGCATATTATTTGGCAATAATAAGGAATGAAGTACTGACACATGCTTTTACATGGATGAATTGAAAGCATACGCTAAGTCAAAGAAGCCAGTCATAAAAGACCGCATATTGCATGATTCCATTTAGTCAAATGTCCTGAATACACAAATCTACATACCAAGTAGACCAGTGATTGATTGCCTAGGGGCTGGCAGGGCTTTGAAGGGAAACGGAGAGGGATTGTTAATGAGCACTGGTTTTTTTTAGGGAGAGGGGTGATGAAACGCCCTGGAATTGATTGTGGTAATGGTTGCAAAACTCTGTGAATATACTAAAAAGCCTCTAATTTGCATATTTTAAATGGGTAAATTGTATGGTATGTGAATTATATCCAATAGAACTGTTATCAAAAACCCCTGATACGTAAATATATAAACTCTTTTTGTGAAAGGTGCTTAAATACTTTCACAGAGTGACACTGTGGTTAAAAGTATGGATTGACTTTGGGGGGAATGGGTGGGTGGGGAGGGGGACAGAGGGGAGCAAAAAGGGGATGGATGTAATACAACAACAATAAAATTAAAAAAAAATAAGTATGGCTGGTGTCAGACGTGTGTGTGTGTGTGTGTGTGTATGTGTGTGTGTGTGTATTCTAGTTACTCTCCCACCTCTAGATGCATGACCTGGGATAAACTCTTTAATCCCTAAGTAGTTACTGTGCCTCATTTACTGCATTTGTGAAATGGGTTCAATACTCTCCATTTCCAAGTAAGGGGTCTTCTGAAGATTCAACGACATCAGTTACATAAAGCATTTATCACAGGAGTTAGCATGCAGTAAATACGTACTAAATATGAGCTATTGTAATGATCAGTTAAAGCATGTAATAACAAAAGGAGATTATTTAAAAAAATGAAAATACGCTAAGCAATGGAATCCACTTGCTTCACTAAACTAAGAGCTACGTAGGGTCTATCTGGATACGAAAAGTCTGGTCTATGTAAAGTACTAGTGGGAAAAAAAAAAAGAACAACAATAATAGTGGGTCCAAAACGGAGCTAACTGGAAAAGTCACGTATGTACGGCACAGAATGAGACAGAACTTCATAAGGAACTGGTGCGTCAGAAAGAAAGGAGGCTGTGTGTCTGTTTTCATTTATTGCTTTACTGTGTGTGCCTCCTGTAACATTGGCGGGTGAAAGAACTGAAAAATAAACCAGTGTTTTCACACCAACACAAGGAGGCTCCAACGTGCAGAGGCTGGCCAGCGCTGTCTAATAACCGGCGGGCATGACAGAGCCCTGAAGAAGGCTCTATTGGTCAGCAACTCTCTTCTGCTCGGTTCTGGTCAGGGCTCAGGTTGAATCCTGTGCACGCCAACCACAGTCTTTCTGGTTCTGGCCTTTCGTATGAGCTCCAGGAGCCAAAATTAAGGACATTATTCTGAGCATCTTCTGATTTTTTCCCCTTTTGCTTCTGGGTCTTGTATCAGGGGTGGCTTCGGTGACACAGAGGATGTACTAAGGGCGGACTACCACCAGTTCCCCCATCCACTCCTGAGTGACTGGCTTGGCCGGGAGCCCCATTCTAGCAGAAAAGGACATTTTGCTCACTTTCATGGTGCTAACCGAAATACTACAAACCCCTTGAAGAACCAAGTCAGACACATCAAAAGCTGCAGGGTTATTCAGGGGCATGCGCAGTGAGGACTCCTAAAATGTTTCCAATGAAAAATGCACATAAAAAAGCCTTAAACCACACCTGGAGAAAGGAAACTCTCATTGCGATGAGTGGTACGGAAGAGTGACTCACGTGTGTCCACTGTCTCCTGAATTGGGATGAAGCCTACAGGCAGCGTGTCCTTGATGTCGATGAGCTTCATGTCCACCAACACGTTCCCTAAATGACTCTTGGAAAGAAAGAAAAGACATACAGACTATTAATCTGAACATGCCCGTGGTGGGTTTGCCATTTTGGCTTCAAGATGCATATTCAACACAATGACTCCTGTAGCTGTATGGCAGCAGGTTAGAGTAGGTGCCACTTAATGTTCCCCAGCAGCTACTGAGTCCCCAGGGAGCGGTTTCATCTGCAGAACTTCAACGCCACTCACTTAGACGTGGCCTTGGCTAGGTGGCGGAGCACCCAGGAGACGCCGGAGACACAGCCCAGCAGAGGCAGCTGTGCACACGTCCCGGGGCCAGGCTGGGATCAGGCTGGCACTCAGCCTGCTGCCTCAGCTCTCAGCCCCGTGGGTTTCGAAAGCAAACACCTGGGGCAGTCGTTGGGGAGGGCTGCATCTAAACCAAACAGAGAACCAGTCACACTCCTAAATGGTTGCCCAGTCTGCATATCGACACACATGTTGGTGGTTAGATACGTTCTGTAAAATCCCAGGAATCATAAAATACAGAGCGAAAAGCCCTGCTGCCTCAATATTACCCGTCTTCTACAATGACATGCACCAGGGTCTTATTTAGTGGTGGTATATGGGGTCCACAGTGCGCAGTTTCCGTAACCAGTGCAAAAATATCTTCTGAAGACAGCACGCAGCCTTCTGTAGCTGCAAATGCGCCGGCACTTGATGGCTAGGAACGGAGCTCTGAAGATTTCTATCCTACAACTTAAATATGTGGGGCCACCCTGGAGATGTCATTAAAATCTCCAGAATAATTTGCAGCTTACTTCCCCCCTTCTCTAGTTAGAGCCAGTTAAGGAAGGACTTATGGCTTCTGATCCCAAATTTCTCCTGTTAGGATACTAGCAATGCCCTCTGCAGGCTCGGTT
Organism: Noctilio leporinus; assembly: GCA_004026585.1. Lineage (NCBI taxonomy): Eukaryota > Metazoa > Chordata > Mammalia > Chiroptera > Noctilionidae > Noctilio > Noctilio leporinus. The sequence goes on along the minus strand of PVIW01003450.1, from coordinate 52,987 downwards.
CCCAGGAGCCCCGGTGAGCACTCTTCTAGTTTCTTTGTCCTGCGCCAGCAGTGCCCAGACGGCCAGCCCTTGACAGGTCTGTTTCCATCATGCTCACAGGCGGCTAGCCCCCTGCCCCCTGCCCAGTGCCAACTAACACCCTCTCTGAGGGATAATCAGGGAGTTCTTACCATCTCAACTCTCCACTCTGTTCTCTCTTGGCACTGTCCATTTTCCTTCAAATCAATTTATGATGGCACATTTGTGAGGTTATTTAACATCTGTCTTCCCCACTAGAATTTAAGGACCATGAGGACTTATGAGGACTAAGTGGTAATGAAAAAAAGAAAGACCCACGAGGACCAAAACTATGTGTCACTACTGTATACCCAAGCCTTGTACAGTTCTCGGCACACAGCTGGTGCTCAGTCATCATTTGCTGCATAAATTAATGTTTTTTGGTACATTTTTCAACTGAGTGGGCTGCTCAAAGTCAGAAATCAGACTGGCTTTGCTGGGATGACAAATCTAAACTAGGTCAATGAAGATATTAAAAGTAGCATTGGATAAAAGGTAACTATTGCCCTGGCTGGTGGCACAGTGGATAAGGGGCCCGCCTGCGAACCCAAAGGTCGCTGATTCAATTCCCAGCCAGGGCACATAACCAGGTTGCAAACCAGGTCTCCAGCCAGGTCCATAGCTTGAGGCAGGTGAAAGGCAACCATACATTGATGTCTCTCTCCCTCTCTGCCTCTCTCTCTTCCCCTCACTCTGAAGAATAATAAAATAAAATCTTTATAAGGAAAAGAAAAAGTAGCCTTGGCTGGTGGCATAGTGGATAAGGCACCGGCCTGCGAACCCGAAGGTCGCTGGTTCGATTCCCAGCCAGGGCACATAACCAGGTTGCAAGCCAGGTCTCCAGTCAGGTCCATAGCTAGAGGCAGGCGAAAGGCTACCATACATTGATGTCTCTCTGCCGTCCTCTCTCTCTGAAGATGACAAAATCTTTAAAAAAAAAAAACCTCTTAAAAAAATGTTAAAAGTAATTTATTAAATACATCGTAAACCAAAAGCACACAAATGAAGTAAATTCTTCAAAAGGTAACTAAGGCCAATGGCTGGTGCTTTAGTGGCCCTGTTGTCACAAAGCCGTTTCTCTGTCACAAAATTCTCGGCTTGCCCGCCACTTTCTGTTAGTCCGTCCCAGGGAGCCAGGCCCCGAGAAAGCAGCGCACAAGCGCGAGGCGCGGCAAGTGGGCAGCGGCCCCTCGGGCCGGGGATACGCCTCTGGCCGCGCAGGCAGGGCTTGGACCGTGAACCTGACTCGCAGACGTCAGCTGCTTCCGGAGCCGCCTCATCTAATCCATCATCATTTGTTTGCACGGCAGTTGCGTTTCCATGTCATCGCTGGTTTCTGCGTCGGGAAATTAACAGCTGGGCCTGTTTCCCTGCCCGGGAGACGGATGGGCACTCATCAGTACCCTTCGCAAGTGTCTTCTGCCTGACGAGTTGGGTTTTACAGAAGTCAACTGCCAACCACTTGGCGCGACCTCACCCTCCACACCCTACAAACGTCCCCTGGTCGTAAAACCAGAACACCGGTGGTGTGGGTGGTGTGGCCATTTTTTAAAAAGCATCAAAAAACCCCTCCCATGCATACAAAATGGGAGGCTGCACTGCCAGCCTCTGCAGGCTGAGTGGGTCCCTCCGCGCATGGGGCTTTGCCGTACTGGGTTTAATACAGTGGGTCTGCGACACCATTAATTTTGCGTGTTCCTCTCCCCTCCCCCATCCCGTGCTCCCTTTCATTTCCTCCTCATAAATATGAAGAACGTATTCCCAATCCTTGTTGAGCAAATGATTCATGCCAAAAGCCCAATATGCACTGACTCAGGGTATTTATATTGCCTCTGGTAGCCAGTATTTGCTAGTATACTGTAATTATTTTTGACAACCTTGCATTTAAGGTAGCCACAGATAACCAACTTAATATTCAAATGTTCATAAATCCTTCTGTTTAATATCCTCCCTACCTAATCTATGTACATTATTATTACAGGTAATGCAGAAAGTACAGGGCATGAAAAGTGCAATTAATCTCGATCCTTCCCCAGGAAGCAATGTCACTCCAAAGCCAGGTTTCTGTATTAATAGCATTACTGGGAGAAAGAAATTTAGGTTCCAAAGGAGTCTCCCAAAACTCCTACATTGGGAGTCTCAAGTCACCTCATTAAGAATCTGTCCAGTGTTGAGATCCCACGTCCCTCCTTTACAGCTGTAAAAAATTACGCCGTGCAAAGTCTTGGCTCTGACAGCAGGGCCAGCACAGACTGGCTGCGACAGATTAAAATATGCCTTGGTCCCGTCTGCTCCTGGCCTGGCAAGCGGGCCCCTGCCACCCCTGGAAATGGATCCCTTTGGATCTCACTACAGGACCCATTCAATCTTTTTTCTGAAAACAAAATGCACCTGTTTCCTACGCTGCTTCAAAAGAGAGGCAGAGGTTTCTCCTGCTGTGCTGGTCCCCGCCCTACAGCCCTCATCCCAGCCCACCGCCACCCCAGGGGGGGTCCTTGAGGAAGACACACAAAGGAGGCAATGCCACAAGCATCTCTCTCATGTTCCCCAGAGGATGCCCAAGTCAAAGCCTTTCAATAACATGTATACCTATGACACCCAAATTTAACAAGCTCCGGTGACTCCTCGGTGTAGACTTGTTCCTGTTCTGCACCAAGGGATTGGGGACTCTCCTAGCCTAGAGTACCAACAACCCACAGCCCTTGGGGGAAATGCAACAAAACCAGAAATCAAAACCGATCAGAGCTTGTGGCTGTCCTAGGAGGCCACAGTTCTGGACTGACGGCCTCTTCTGTCGGGGCAGGTGTGGACTGAGCCAAGCTCGGTAACGACACTAGGCAACCACGGAGCAGAGAGCAGGGGCAGGAGCCGTCCTGCCCAGAGGTCGTCCTTACAGCCCTGAGCAGCAGTGAACGCGCTGACCTGTGCAAAGGGGACAGAACAGAGGGTGCAGAAGCTAAAAACATAAATAGCTTCAAAAAAGGGATCTGGTAAACTCCTGGGACAAAGGGGCAGGGAGTGTGCTGTGCAACTGTGGGTGCGGGAGGCAAGGTGGGGTGCTGGGGGCTACCCTTACCTCCACGAGCCCCACATCCGAAGGCAGCCCAGCCTCTAGACCTGCCCCTCGGTGGCTGCTCAGGCCCCACGACGAGCCCCAGGACCCGCTCAGACTCGCTGGGCGCAGCTGCTGCTTTCCGGCCCGTGGGACCAGAGGTTTCCAGCGGCTGCACCAGGACGCGCCCTGATTCACGAAAACTCTGTACTTCACGATGAACGCGTGTTACTCTCGTAATTAGGGGGGAGATTAAAGCACTGACTTCTCCCCCAGCCCTGAATATGTCACACATAATTTCCCTACCAAAGACTTACCATAGACACAGGAATGGCAGGTGGAAGAGAATGGCAGCCAGGGAGCTGTGTGACTGTCTACATGCACAAAAGGCAGAGGGGACAAGCCCCCCACGGCAGGACCATGGGGCCGTGAAGGGTAAGTCACAGGGAGAAAGACCATTTCTTTTCCCATTCATGCTTCTGAATGAAGTTTAATTTTTTTTTTTTTAAGCCATGAACATATATTACTGTTACAATAAAATTTACAAACTAGATTAGTAAAAACATTTCCAAAAAAAACTTGGTATTAGAAAGAAACCGTAAGGGGCCCAAAATAAAATGATACCCCTGAAAATGAAAATGTGACTGTTTCCTGTTTGGGGCCAGGAAAGACAGTGGACCTTGGAGAAGCCCCGCAAACCTCTGATGTCAGGAATGGAGCTAATGCTTCCACAGACTGTCCTGAGACGGAAGAGGGACCTGTGCAGGGTGACAGGGGCAGGCCCCACACAATGTGAATACTCAGGAAAGCTATTTCTCCCTTTTTTAAGCCACCCATTAAAACACGATTGGAAAAACTTGAGTAGATGTTTTCAAAACTGTCCTAATTTATGGGCCCAAGTACCAAAAATAGCACACTGTAAGAAATCTACATTTGGCGGATACCTACCTGCAGAAACAAGGAAACAGCATAAAGGGAGTCAGAGAGAAAGTCGTTTTGGGAACAGGGCTGTGTCTGTAGGCAGGGGTGGTCATGCGGCACCTTTCTAGCTATGCCTCTGTTTATTGGTCAGTGGTAAAGCCAGCTTCCCTGGGAAGTTCTCCCGTCCACGTCCACAGAACCTGTGGTTTGTTACTTGCAGGAAAGGTGGGCAAACAAGAGCTGGGAGAGAAAATGTCCCGGCCTCCTTCCAAGAATGCACTTTAATGGAATTCACGGTACACTTGAGGGCAGGGTTGATAATACTGTTAATAAATGAAGCGCAGTGCTGGCTGCTGATCCCAAGCAGTTCACAGAAGCCACAGATGAATTAACATGGCGATGAAAATAAACCACAACAAAAATATGAGGACATTTCAAGCAAAAATGTTAAGTGGCTGTGCTCACTCAGCAGAAGGAAAAGCACTACTGGACTTACATTTTCTTTGGAAAATGATCTTGTGAAACACAGGTATCTGGTAACCTTGGATTTAAATAAGCCGTCTTTCCAGAGGTCAGCATCCACGCCATCTGCTGTCTGCGCAACCTACACCAGAGAGACAGAGAAGGACCGCAGGTAAGGCAGGATGGAACCGAAGGCGTGCGCCAGGGCTTCTCCATACCTGTGCCAATTAACACCGGCCCGAACTCTCATGGCAGCTCATTAGTTCACTGCACGAGGCCCTGGGAAGGGATTCTCCAAAAGGGGAAAAGGGAGAGTGTGAAAAATACAACTTCTAAAAATATTGTCCCCAGGGAAGCCTTGATTAAAGACACCCTGACAAAAATGGTTCTAATGAGAAAAGAACAACTTTTGTTGTCATGGACCAAGGAGGGATTGGAGAAGTCAGCACATTAAGTTGCTCATTACCACTTACTCGGGGGACAGGAGTGGGGCAGGAAAAAGTCCAAAGGGGTGTGAAATGATACCTGAGAGGGGACCGCCCGTGGGGAGACTGGCTGGGCCTCTGCTCCAGGACCCTGGGGCCAGCCCGGGGGCTCCCGTCCATGGGAGCCAACTGGGGAACAGGCCCAAGGGCTGGAAAATTCTCTCCTCACTGTGTCTTCTTGGTACAAGCTCTGAGAGGGGGCCTCAAGGTCAGAAACGGTATCATCATAGGAAAACACGGAGGACCCAGTTCCTGCGTTACAGTCTCACTAGCAAGCCATTTTCTTGTGCGCAGATGTAGACATTTTCCTCCAAGAAGAGCTCAAGGATGAAGCCAGCCTTGATTTGGGCCTCACTGGACCGCGCGCTGGACTGCGGGGTGGGGGATCCATGTGAAGGCCCACGGTTGTGGGGGGCGTTGACGAGATGGGAGGAGGACAGAAAAGGCTGGACGAGACGGTGTTGCTGCCCATCCTCTCAGACTGCTCCCGGAGCGGACTGTCAGGGCTCTCCCACTTTGCCACCTAACGCGACAGTACTCCCAGCATCTCACCAGCAGATTCTCCAACCTCCAGCACCACGGCTGGCACCCCGAGGGGGACACCTGGAGGCTCTGGGAGCTGCGTCCCATTCGGGATGCCCCTGCTTGTCCCTGTGAGGCGCAGGCTTTGGCATGCAGCCCTTATCTGACCACGCCCCTGTCCGAGTCAGCCCCGCCCCTTGAACATGCTCACAGAGCAGCTGGCGGCCTTGGTCGCACACACAGGCTGGGGGCACACGGGCAGGATGGCGCCATCAGGACATTTCCAGAGCCCCACACAGCCACATTCTCTGAGGCTGCCTCAGAAGAGCCCACAGGCCACCAGGCAAAAGAAAAGGCCTTTCTCCCCCAAACCCAGCCATTGTAAATTGGCAAATGCTACAACGGGAGAGGAAAGATCCTTCTGCTAAATATGCAAATGGGTCTGACCTGAAATCTGACGGAGGAATGGCAGTGCGGAAATTTCAGGAACTGCGGCTCCATGTATGTCAGGCCCATCAGTACTCTTCCCCATAATGGTCACATGTAAAGTTTCTTGACAAATGTGACATTTAAGGCAGTGGCCCCAACTCTTCACCACCAAGGATCCCTCTCGTTTGTTTTCTCCCTTGGGTTCCATATTTTTGAAGATATTTTGTTTCCCAAACTCGACTTTACTGTATTTCCTCAATTCTAGGATGCAGTCAGTTGGGAATCACCCATGGATTTAATAAATACCACTTTAGGAAAAAAAGAAATAGTATCATACCAAAGTGCACAAATGTATTTTAAGGTGCATCCCAATTTCAGAACCACTATAACAAGAAAACAAAAAATACATATATTCGAACAAAGCAATAAGGAAACCTATTTGGCTTCTCCATAGTAAATGCACATTATTTTTAATACATTACAGAATCAGCCTGCACAACACTTGTAGCTCGGGCGGCCGCAGGCTGGGACCTCGGAAGGCAGACCTTGTCCGATGCGCCCGGGAAAGGGAGGCTCTCCTGCACACCTGACATTCCCAGAGGGAGTGTGGTGTGCGCCCTGCATCAAAGCCACCGCTTCCAGGGTTTGAAAATGGTGATCCCTGCCTCGCAGCACTGCTGGAATTTTCTTTTTCTTTTTCTTTTCTTTTTTTTTTAATTTTATTGTTGTTGTATTACATCCATCCCCTTTTTGCTCCCCTCTGTCCCCCCACCCACCCACCCATTCCCCCCAAAGTCAATCCCACCTGTTGTCCATGTCCATGGTTCCTTTATACTAGGTTCTTGTCTAAGCTGCTCCCCATCTTAAATTTTCTTTTTCTAAGTGAGAAGACACCTTGGCGTGATGAAGGGGCTGTGCAGGCCTGATGAGGGCACAGGCCAGCCCTCCCCCGAGCCCCTTCTCCCTCCTGGGAGAGTCGTCTCTGGCCTGAGCTGAGGAGCACAGTCCTGACAACCAAACAAGGCCTCCCGCACCCACAACCCATCTGCAGGAAAGTAAAAGTGTGGGATGGCCTCCGCCCCAGCCAAGGGGAGGCCAGAGAGGAGGGGCAGGAGGCAGGGAGAGAGGGAGGAGGAAGAAGAGGAGGAAGAGAGGAGAAAGAGTATGTGTGTGTGGGGGGTGTCAGAGCAGACTGCAGAGGCACCCGGGTCCTGGGCCACGCGAGCTGGGTCCACGCAGGGCCACGGCTCCATGAGCTGGTGCCAGAGTGAGAAGTCCCCAGCTCTCTCATTGGGGGCGCCAGGGAAGTGGCCTCAGTGTCCCAAGGCCTGGCAGTCCCAGCTTTGCCTTCCCTGCAGTGATCCAATGTACTGAGAAACTTCTTTCCAGGGTACTCGCATCAAAGTGCTTACTACCCCCAATCCTTCCCGTCCCAAGCTCCATGAGCTAAGATGAGCTAATGACCTACCACATGAACTATGGGTAAGGCCGGTGGCTGCACGGAGCACTTCTGCAAAAGTTCATGTCTACACTCCGACCCTGTGAATGTGGCGCCAGTCTCTGGCTCCTGAGATGGGAAGTGTGTGTGTGGTGGGGGGTAAAGGGGCTCCTCCTGGGCCCTGGGGGGTGAGAGGAGCCCATGACCATGCAAAGTACCTGCCCCAGCGCTCATCAGGGGGCACCCACAAAGCCAGTCTAACATGTCCCAAACGAGGACATGCAGCAAGCTGGATAACAAAAACGATGCTACTTCAGGATTTGCAAAGTCCTGAATTGTCACGTCAGGGCTCAGCTCTGACCTCCAGTCCTCTGGGGCTCCGTCCCCATCTCTGGGAGAGAGATCAGTCTTCCAACACAAATTACATCCCGGGTGACTAATGTTTCCGGCACCTGCTACAAGCAAGGACGCCGCCTGCTCTGCCTGCCTCCTCTCCTCCGCACCAGGCGTTGTGCCTGACACACGCGGGCACAACCAGGGTTTGCTGAAGGGACGACTGAACTCATTAGCCACTCAATCAGGGGTCAAGTGTGAAAATCCACCGTCCCTGTCAGCCCCTCAGATAAGGGGAGAACTTTTAAAAATGGAGTTTCCAGCATTTACTCTCTGGCATGTACACATTTCAACAATCAGGACACTTATCTTTTTGGTCACCTTACTGGTGCCCTGCCTTGTTCCCCAAATGACTCGAGTATGATCAGTGAAGCTGCTGACTGCAGTGTCTCCACAGTGTCTGTTATGGGCTTCACCCACACACGGACACACTCATACTCAGAGACACAACCACACACGGACACACCCACACACAGATACTCACACGCAGAGACACACCCACACACAGACACACTCACACTCAGAGACACACCCACACACAGACACTCTGACACACCCACACGGGCACACCCACATGGGCATACTCACACTCAGAGACACACCCACACACAGACACTCTGACACACCCACACGGGCACACCCACACGGGCACTCACACTCAGAGACACACCCTCACACACACCTAGACATAGCCACACATACTCAGACACACTCACAGATACACACCCAGACACACTCAGAGACACACACAGATACACACTGACACACTCACAGACACACAGATATACTCACATACCCACACACTGACCCACTCACACTCAGAGGCACACCCCCACACAGACACACTCACAGACACAGCCACACATACCCAGACACACTCACAGATAGACACACACAGACATACTCATAGACACAGATACACACTGACACACTCACAGGCATACTTAGAGACACACTCATAGATACACGCACAGACACACCCACAGACACACTCACAGACACAGCCACACATACCCAGACACACTCACAGACAGACACACACAGATACACTCACAGACACACAGACACACTCACAGACATACTTAGAGACACACTCATAGATACACGCATAGAGATACACCCACAGCCACACTCACAGACACACAGAGACATACACACACTCACAGACACAGAGACATACGCAGACACAAAGATACACATGCAGATACACATGGACTCACAGACACACAGACACACACAAACACATGCACACACATATGCATACTCACACGCACTCTTTCTCTTACACGCATACACACGCTCACACTCGTGCCCTCTCTCTCTCTCTCGTTCTACCACCTGCCTGGGCACAGGAGCTGCCTCTGGGAGGAGGAGGTTGAACACATGGGTTTCTCTCTCTTCTCTGTTAAAAGGACAACCCAGTGGAGCAAGTATGAACCTGCTAAAATAAGAAGAGAGGCGTACAACCCAATAAAGATGCCAACCAACGTTTGCAGGTGTGGAAAGCAGAAGGCACGGGCTGGGCGGAGTGGAGGAGCTAACGTCCAGGGTCTGACGGGACCCCGCAGAGCTCCAGGGCCTGGCACCGCCAGACACCAGAGGGGATGAGGGTGCAGGGCAAGGAGGTGGCAGGTGTCTGTTTAGGGCTGAAACAGGTCTGTAAACAAAGTGGTCCTTAAACTCCCAGCTCCTGCACTCATTTCGGATGTATTCTCTGCAGAAACGAATTCGGTAAGACTCAGGACTACTCCAAAACACAGCCTGGCAGGTGAAGAGGAAGTAAGACCCCGGAGTGAAAACCAGGGGCTTAACAACGCATACTGAATGGGGGGTCCCCTCCCCTGCCGCCACAGCTCACCCCAGCAGGCAGCTGTACCCCCTACACACTGGATAATGAAGGACTTGCCCCTGGAGGTACTAAAAAGTGCCAGCGAATAGACCATTACCCGCAGACTCTGGGGGTCTCCTTGTCAAAGAAGCTCATCCAGCAGCATCCCCTGTGTCCCCACCCTCACCCCACCCCCACCCACAGGGCTGCAACACCAGGAGCTCGCACCTTGCTCCTAAATACAAACTGACAAGGAAGAATCACCAGGCGCTGAGGGAAAGGCGGGTGGCACAGGTAATATGAGGAAACAATGAAAGCGAAGGAGCAAACAACGAAATCTATAATTAACATCCTCTGAGGGATGAGGGAACATATGGCATCCACAAAACCAGGATGGAATATTGTGAAAATGTTCTTAAAAGGAACAATTTAAGACTATAAAGAGCCTGGAAATAAAAAACGTTATAGGTAAAATGAAAAAATTCAAAAATAAAACACTGGAAGAGAAAACTGAGGAATTTTTCCAGAAAGTAAAATACAAAGATGAGATAAACTATAGGATCAATACAACATCCAACTAATGAAATTTCCAGAAAGAGAAATTTAAAAATGGAAGAGAATCGAGCCTGCGTATTAAAGGGGTCCTGAATGTTCTACCCCACTAAACTAAAAAGTCCTACTCTGAAGCAAAATAGGAGATTCCACCAAATTGGGGGTTTAAAAAACCACCATTAACACTTCTGGAGAGAAATAACAATGCTGTCCATGGCATCCCCCATGACCTAGCCGTTTTGTAACTGGGAGTTTGTACCTTTTGACTCTATATAATTTTTATAATAGAAGAAAAACAACCATGTAAAAGACCCCGTTTGATAGGGTGAGAAATAAAGACCCGCTTGAGAACACTTTGTAAATCAGCTGTCCAACTGAGCCGCCAGACAGGAGCTGGGCAGTTAATGCCTCCAACTACTGGAGGTCCCTCAGTGTCAGACTCCAGTGTCCTTTGCCTGAAGGGAAGCTCTTGAAAGATACCACAGCTAACCACCTGGTTCATCAACCTGTTCACACCCCGGGGTTTTAAGAGAGCCCACCCACGATTCAAAGGTGTATTTGGCAGAGAGAAAGCAATCAAAGGGGCCAGGAAACTCTGCAGACATTCCAAAGGAAATACCTGGCTGACGCTATGAATAAGAATGAAGTTCAAAGGGCCCTGGATGTGTCAGGATCGTGCACTGTGGTCAGACAGTGGCCAACTGTGGACCCACTGAAACGTGTCATCAGAGCAGTGTGGACACAGCAAGAAGGCAGGGAGCCTGGGTCCCCATCCTCTAGATCCCTAACAGGAAGTAAGCCCAAAATGCTTCCTAAAAACTATAATGTGAAAAGAGCCATTCGAATGATCTGGTGCCTAGCTGAAGACCTCTAGGCTGTTTTCTTTCTGTTCTGATTTAATTTGCATCAGATCATTTTGTATCCTGAGTGGAGAGCTCCAGTCGGCCACAGAGCTTCAGCTGAAACGTCTCATACGTTTTAGCAAAAGAAATGCACATGCATCTCTGTCCCTGAGACGCCTGCCTCACCCTCAGCCCTGGGCTGCTCCCTGGGCCCTCAGGGCAGAGCACAGGGACACCGCCCGCTTCTCCCTCCTGCCTCTGGGACACTGTGCCAACGGGGCTGGCCTGCTACCTTATCTTGGCTACGCCTGCCTGCGGAGATTTCCCGCCTCCCTGGCCGTGCTCCTGCGCCTTCTCAGCCCTCCCGGCCTGGGAGCTTCCCATGGCAGCCCTGCTGAAAGAACCCGGCACACAGCCTCACTGACATCAGCCAGAAGCACACGCCCTCCGTCCAGGACCGTCTCTTCCCTTCAGCTTCTCAGTCCAACCTTCTCTAAGGTGGGCAGGAGCATGTGACTCCTTGGTAAGATAAGCTTTAATTGTATAAAATCAGATAGTACAGACCTAAGAAAAAGAGTGGGACTTTCAAATACTTGCAAATGTATACAAGGAGAGGAGTGGCCAGAGAAGACATGGGACCCCACCCCATACCCCAACCCCCCGCCCCCAGTTAAATTAGAATTTCAGATAAACAATGGATGACTTTTCAACATTTTCAGATTTAACTGGGCATCCCGTATTTTTATTTGCTAAATCTGGCCCAAACACAAAGGATGTACTCAGGCTTTGTTTAGTGAAAAACTGGAGCAAAGCTGGAGGCTGGGCAGCAGGAGAGCCGGTGCGGGGCATTCGGCCCACCGGAGCCCCGCGAGGGGCCAAGAACGCAGCAGACCCGGATGCTCACCTGGAAAGACCTCAGGAACACGTACATCTTTCAATAAAAATAAGCAAGAGCTTTATTGCATGATCTAATGGATATGACTTCACTCTTTTTTTTTAAAGATTTTATTCATTCTTTTCAGAGAAAAGGGTAGGGAGGGAGGAAGAAAGGGATAGAAACATCAACGTACGGTTGCCTTTCACCTGCCTCCAGCTACAGACCTGGCTGGAGACCTGGCTTGCAACTTGGTTATGTGCCCTGACTGGGAATCGAACCAGTGACCTTTGGGTTCGCAGGCCAGCACCTTACCCACTGTGCCACCAGCCAGGGCCCTGGGAGTCATTTCTGTGTGCAAATGCAGAGGGAAAGGAAGGCAACAGCTAGCTGATGACAGTGGCTACTAGAAACGAGGGGCATGGAAGAAAAGAACTTGAGCTTTGGCTGTATTGATTTTTTTTAAAATAAGATTTTTGTATTCCTTAATTAAAAGTAAATAAAATGCTTTTGCAAAAAGAAAAACCAAGGATAGTTAAAATTGTGTAGGATCAGAGAAAAGGAAAGGTAGCATGTTCCCTCTTTAGTTTGTATAATTCTGCACTGTTACAGAGTGGGAGAAAGCCAAAATCCTCCATTCTTTGCAGTTTGGGGCAGGACACTGAAGTAAGCCATTTCTCCTGAGAGAGGTGCTTTGCATATCTCGGGCAGGTAGCTAGTGTCTTGGTTCTGCAACTCACTGGATAAACCTCTTACCCCAAGAAGATGGCAGGGGTTTTTGACCACAGAATGGTGATGAAAGAATCCACAGGGCTGTGCAAGGTTTCACAGGTGGCCGTGACTGGTCACCCTACCACTGCATCACAGGCCAACATTTATGGTTAAAATAGGGCAGCGGACTCCCGGTGCCTCAGCAAGCTCGCTTTCTCTCTCTCTCCCTCCCTCCCTCCCTTCCTCCCTGACTGACGGAGGTACAGACAGGTGCTCTCTTTCTCTCACTCCCGGACAACCTGGAGACTCCTGAGAACTCACCTGGTTTGAGAAGGGGGAAGCAAAGGGAGACACGCAGGTGGCGCAGGGATAGGGAACGACCTGTGGGGTAAGAGTTGGGGAGTGCGCGCAAGATCCTCCCCTAATTGGGTGCAGCAGCTGCTGGGAACTTTGAATTTATAACTGGAATGCTAAGCTGTGAACTGTTGTGTTTCTGAAAGATGGTATCTTTTGCTTGTCTGTTTGAAAGCTAGCCTAATTGGGCAGGACTGTATATTTCGGGTGGTTTTAAAGGGAGTGGGATTTAACAGCACAATTGCACCTTTAATATAAATCAATATATCCCTCAAATAAACAAAATACCTTTCCTTTTCACCAAACTCTGTTATTAAGAGTCATTCTGGTGGCGGGGAAAACGGCCTCATTAAAACTGAAGACACCCCCCTCAAAGGGTCTTGTTACAATATGACTTGGGCATTTTGGAAATGAGCTTTTACAATTTTAAAATATCATGAAGATATTTTAAGTCACATTTTATAAGGCAGGGTCCGCTGATCCTCCCTACAATAGATGGGCGACGCATCTGACGCGCAGAGAAGGAAAAGAGAGTCGGGTGCTTGAGACAGTTCCTGCAGGCCGCCCACCCTGTCTGCCAACCTCGGCACAGTGTTCCAGTCCTTTTCTGGCTGAACTCTGATAATAATCTGTGCTTCAAAGCACCCGGCACCCACTCTCCTGGCCCAGGGAAGCAGGAGAATGCACAGGTTAAAACCTGGGCTTTGGAATGGGAAGAATGTGAATTCAAATCCTGGCTTCACCACTCAGCTGCTGTGTGACCTTGGCTGAGTTCCTCCACCTCTCTGAGCCTCGGCCTTTGCCTCTGAAAATGGCCACGGTAGGTCCCATCTAATACAGTTGCAGAAATAAGGAACAGAGGCGATGCCGGTAAGGGCGCTCTGCCAGCGGCACCCAGCACACAGCCGTCACCGGGGGAGGTGTTGGGGCTCCATCACAGGTACAGCTGCCCTCCCACGCCCGGCGGGCAGCCGACCTGGCGCTCAACAGAAGCCTCTCCCTGCACCTGCTGCCATCACCAGGGTGCAGCTCCTCGCTCCAAGCCACAGGCTTTTACTTTCCTTTCAGCAAATATTTACTAAGCACTCCTGGTATGTGAGGCACTGGCCCCGTGCACTTCAGCACACACGAATATGAGTGACTATGAGTGACGTGAGCCCTCCCTCCGAGGAAGGCCAGCAGCCCTGGGGGATGCGTGAGAAGTGAGGGCACCTAGGTTTGATCTCAGCTCATTCACACCTGTTGTATGACCTGAAGAAGAGCCCTTTAGCTCCCTGAGGCTTCATTTTATTCATAAAATAAGGTTACAATGGTAACTACACAGGGTCATTGTGTGAAGCAAACGTTGAGTGTAGAGCAGCTGGCCCAGGTGCAGGACAGACAGACGCAGCGTGGCTTCCAGTGTTAGGGGAAGTGCAGGCAGGACGATGTTAGTACTAGGAGGAATGAACACGAATAAGAAAGCGCATCAGGGTGCATGAAGCGGCTGGGGGAGGGCAGGGTGCTGAGGAGAGGCAGGCACGCCCCTGACAGACAGGATCCGACAGTGCACCTGTGGGAAGGGTGGGCCGCACAGGGCGAGCGGAGAGCCAGGTGGCCGAGGTGGGCGGAGCGGGGCAGGTGCGGGGTGAGGACTCGCCCTTGTGGAACACAAGAGGGGGCCTCTCCGCAGGACTGAGAGCAGGGGGAGGAATTCTGAGTGATGCTAAAGGAGAAGCGCTGGTGCTGAGAGGGG
>PVIW01003450.1:0-38232 GCA_004026585.1 Noctilio leporinus | reverse complement strand
ATTGTTTCCCTCTCGCCTGGGCCTGCAAATGAGGGGCAGGCAGGGCCGACTTCGGACATTCACAATTCCCAGTGCCTAGCACGGGACCTGCTAGCACGTGAGTGCTTCCCCCTTCTGCGCCGCCTCTCAAGTTGAAGGAAAGCTCCTCTGAGCCCCGGGGAGGGGGTTGCGTGAAGGAGCCTGTCCCCTGGCAGGGGAGGGGGCGCCAGGCCCACTGACAAGCAGTGGCACAGGTCTGCGAGATCCTGGAGACCCCCACTCGGAGGCTCCAAGGCACCTAAGTGCCTTTTGAAGAACCAGCACGCTTTTCTATGCAACCAAATCACCTGACCTCAAGATAGGCCCCATCACAAGACACCATCTCTGCATGCGACTCAGTAGGGCTATGAAAACAAACTAGGTCTAAGATCAGAAGGCAACATCTTTGATAAATGCCACTGTTTTTGCCTTACAATATCCTCGCAGGATCTGGTGAAGGAAATAGTAAAAACTCACGATCCTGGGATTGGCAGAAAATCCAGTGGCCCTTCCTGGCTCCCCCAGCTTGGAGGAAGGACCCTGGTCTGCGCATGGGCCCAGGGCGTGCCCCACGCTGCCGGCTCCGCCCTGCGCACCAGCCGTCCACAAGGCCCACCTGCTGGGAGTGGGTGCCGGCTCCTCCTGGAGCCCAGCCGTGCCACGCAGCCCGATGCCAGGCTCTGGGCTTCTGGCTGGGTTTTGTTTGTTTTTGTTTTTTTTAATTTTTATTTCATTATTTTTAGAAAGAGGGGAAGGGAGAGAGGCAGAGAGGGAGAGAGACACATCAATGTATGGTTGCGTTTCCCCTGCCTCCAGACACAGACCTGACTGGAGACCTGGCTTGCAACCTGGTTATGTGCCCTGGCTGGGGAATCGATGGCTGGTTTTAACAGAGGGGCCCAGGAAGAGACCCAGCCGGATAAGGAGGACAGGAAGGGTTAAAAGGATGGGATGTGAGAAGACACAGGTTGAACTGGTGAGCTCATGAGTCAGGCTCAATGGCAGGAGCAAGAAAGCAAAGGAGATGAGCTGGCACTTGTGACTAAGTTGCCCTTCTGATTTCCTCTATTACTCAGCTCTCAAGCCACATTGCGGGCTGTAATTGCATTTCAATTCATGTTCAACACAACATAACTTAGTGGGATGTTAGCATCCAATATCCCAGACACAGAAAGGCAAACCAGAAAGGAGCCAGCTAATTCAATCCAATAAGTGTTCTTTGCCTGCCTGGTGATGTGTGTATGCACCGGGCCTGGAGCTGGGGACTGGAGGCGCAGCTCCGTGAAAGGCACTGATCCGCAGCCTCCCGGGGGCCTGACCGTGCAGACGCACACCGCTGACAACTGGAGTTCAGGAGTGGGGACAGCTGCACTAGAGGAAAGTAAATGCATCATCAAGAAGCGAAGAGCCAGCACACCATCCCCAGGGAGAGGAATGGTGTGGCGCGCAAAGGCAAAGGCACGAATGGGACTGGCACGTCTGAGGGGACTACATAGTTCAAGGGGATACTCTGGGGGCTGGAAGGTAGGGAAGGGCAAATCAAAACGTTTTGGGTTCTAACGAAGTCCACCCATTTGATAAACACCTCCTGAGGGCTAGTTGCTGAACAGTCGGTAGTAAATAGAACAATGAATTTGCCTTTGAATCTAAAAACAAGATGAGTGATCTGATCTTTTAGATAGTTTTGGGTCTGGAATGGAGTTAGGGAGATGCACTGGGGAAAGACAGTTCCCTGGGAGCTGTCTAAAAGATCAAAGGAGAGTAGAAAATAGTTACTGGATATCTGCTTAGTCAACAAGTCAATCCCATCTGAAGCTCCAGCCCTCTCCACAAACACAGTGGAATCTGTAATCATTTCCTATCACATAAATATGACGAACTTGTCAGCCTATACTGTGATCAAAAGGGTCATGGAATGCCCAGAAACTGGGCATGAGCAGAGGTGAGGAGAGAGATGAAGTTAGGAATAAAATAATTTAATGAAGTTGTTTGACATAAGAAATACATATTTTAAAAAATTAGCTTCCTCCATACAAACTAAGAAGCTTCCCATCTTTTTCAAAGCTTTAAGGTAATTTGCAGAATGTAGGAATCACCAGTTCCTTGACCCTTTTAGGGAATGCCACATTAAAACAATTTGGGCCCTGGCTGGTGGCTCAATGGACGGGGTGCCAGCCTGCGAACCCAAAGGTCGCTGGTTCGATTCCCCAGCCAGGGCACATGGCCAGGTTGCAAGCTGGGTCTCCAGCCAGGTCTGTGGCTGGAGGTGGGTGGAGGGCAACCTTGCATCGATGTTTCTCTCCCTCTCTGCCTCTCTCCCATACCCTCTCTCTGAAAAAAAAAAAAAAAAACCCAACAATTTGGGCTGAGTACTTTTTGCTAGAAATAGTTCTCTAACGACTTTTCCAATTTCTTCTTTTGATACAGGTTTGTTACTGAACTTCTTAAATAGCAGTAGCAATTCTATAACTCATCAAGATTTTCAATTTTAGTTACATAAGGCTGCAGAGCTATTCATCATATTCTCTTATAATTTTCCAGCCTCCTTGTACTCTCACTTCCCTTCCCTTAATCTAAATTCTGCTTATATTTCTTCTTACTATTACATTTGCCAAAAAGTTTATCTGTTATGCTTCTCACAAAGAATCAATTCTCAATGAACAACTCTCCCCCCTTTTATATTTTTAAGGGTTAAAAAATAAATATGCAACAGAGACTACATGTAACCCACAGGGCTTAAAATATTAACTGTCTGAACATTTACAGAAAAAGTTTGCTGACTCCTATTCTAGGCCATAAAACACTTTGTTCTCTGATGACATGGAATTAAAGAAGATGTTAATAACAGAAATATATGTAGAACCACCCCCCAATACTTGGAAATGAGACAACACACATCTAAATAACCCATGAGTCAAAGAAGAACTCATAGGGGAACGTAAGCAGGACTGTAAATGGAATTCAAATTAAATACAAAATAACAAAACGTCAGGGGATATGCAGCATTTAGAGGAAAATGCATAGCATTAAATGCTTATTTAGAAATGAAGAGAATCCTCAAATCAATAACCAAAACTCCCATCTTAAAAAAACTAGAACATTAAACCCAAAGTAAGCAGAGAAAGCAACAAAACAGAAAGCAGAAAATTTATTTAAGTAAATAAATAAAATAAAATGTTGGTTCTTTAGGATCAATAAAATTGATAAAAGTCTGGGTGCCTGAGGAGAAAAATGACAAGACTGATGATGATTATTAGGAATGAATAAGAGGATATCCTACAGTTCCTAGAGACATTAAAAAGATAGGAAAATGTTATGAACAACTTTATGTCCAGGCATGAGAAAATATAAATGGGAAAGTCCCTTGACAGACACAAATTACCAAAGCTCATCAAAGAACATACAACTTGAATGGCACTGCATCTATTTAAAAACTTGGACTGTTCTTAAAAACTTACCCAGGTCCAGGTCCAGATAGCTTCACTAGCAAATTTTACTAACATTTAAAGAAAAATAATACCAACTCTATATTAAAGATCCCAGGAAAAATGAGAAAGGAACACTTTCCAACTCATTGAGACCAGCATTAATACCAAAACCAGACAAAGACATTACAAGAAAACCACAAATCAATAAATGTTTTTCATGAATGTATCATAAAATGTCTTAGCAAAACCTTAGCAAATCAAATAAAACAATAAATGAAAAGACAATGTATTATGTAAATGTGGGGTTTATCTCAGAAATCCAAGTTTGGTTCAACACCGAAAACCAGTAAGTATATTTCATCATATTAAAAGACTAAAAAGGAAAAGCAAAATGATTATCCCAATAGATACAGATGCAGCATTTGACAAAATTCATTATCTATGTATGATAAAAACTCTGGAAGGGTACTTCCTAAGCTTATTAAATAGTATCTTAAAAAAAAAAAAAAACCTAGGCCCTGGCTGGTGGCACAGTGGATAAGGCACTGGCCTGCGAACCCAAAGGTCGCTGGTTCATTTCCCAGCCAGGGCACATAACCAGGTTGCAAGCCAGGTCTCCAGCCAGGTCTGTAGCTGGAGGCAGGTGAAAGGCAACCATACATGGATGTCCCTCTCCCTCTCTGCCTCTCTCCCTTCCTCTCTCTCTAAAAATGGTAAATAAAATCTTTTTTTAAAAAAGCCACAGCTAAGGCTACATTTCAGTGGTGAAACGCTAAGTGCTTTTCCCTGAGATCTAGAACAAGGCAAAGATGTCTGCTTTCCCTAGTTCAACGTAACAGCATACTAGATGTTCCAGTCAGTGCTATAGGGCAAGAAAAATAAAAGACCACACAGACTAAAAGGAAGAAGTAAAATTGAATACCATTTATAATAGCATCACAAATGTGAAGTGCTTTAGGATAAATTTGGCCAAACATCTATATGGCTTATACACTGAAGCCTAAAACGAGACTGATAAGAAAAATTAAAGGGGACTTAAATAAATGAAGAGCTGTACTATGTTATTGGAAATAATTTAAGATTTAGAGGTAAGTTACAAAAATAACATAAAAATTCCTGCATACTACCCTTTACCTAGATTCCCTAAAATGTTACTATTTTACCACATTTGGTTTTTCTCTCTTCCTTTCCCTCTCTATATTTATTTATATGCTGTATTCTTCACATATATCAAAAAGCACATGATATCTAATTATCTCATTAAATGTTAACTAGCAACTCGATTAAGGCGTTAAGTATGTGTTTGGTTCCTCACTTTAATTCTTTGCAACTAGTAAGTATTTTGTGAGAGATACTGTGAGGCTGTGTAAATATACTACTCATAAAATTTTCACCTAGTTGTTTAAACATCTAAATATACTTTTTAAGACCAAGAAGAAATGGACAGATGTGACTACATAAAAACTTTGGTAAGATGAAGAACAATCAGTAAACTTCGATACTATAAATCAAGTTGAAAGACAATGATGGACTGAGAGAAAAAATACTTGTAAAATATATAATAGTCAAAGAATAAACAGAATTTATAAGGGAATCCTACAAATCAGTAAGAAAAAGCCAACCAAGTGAGTCAACTTTGAAAACAGAAAATTAATAGAAAAAATACAAATGGCAAAAAAGCATGAAAAGATTCTCTACCTCATTACCAATAATAGAACTACAGATTTACACAATGCCCTCCTAGTTTGGAAAAACAAAAATAAGAAGACTGAAGTAAAGAGTGACAGTCAGAATGAGGGTAAATAGAAACATCTATATACCATTTACTGGGGGTATATAAAAATTGGTAAAGTCCTGGCTGGTGTGGCTCAGTGGATTAAGTGCTGGCCTGGGAACCAAAGGGTCGTGGGTTTGATTCCCAGTCAGGGCACATGCCTGGGTTGTGGGCCAGGTCCCCAGTTCGGGGCACACAAGAGACAACCACACATTGATGTTTCTCTTCCTTTCTTTCGCCCTCCCTTCCCCTCTCTCTGAAAATAAATAAAATCTTTTTAAAAATTGTAAAGAATTTTTGAAAAGCTATTGGTGGTCACTACTAAAATTTTAAATGAGCACATTCTTTCACCACCAGCATGCACCCAGAGACAGACATACAGGATACTTGCCACATCATTGCTTTTCAAAGACCAAAGAAAAAATTAAGTTTCTATTAGCTAGCTAACAAGTTACAGTGGGAAAAGAGCTATTAAAAAGAACGAGGTTGACAGGGAAACATTTCCTAGATGCATGGTTAAGGAGAAGAGGAAACGAAGGGTATCATGTAGAGCACAGGTATTAATAATAATAATGATATAATAGCTACATGGCTCAAGGTATTGCAAGTCACTATTTCAAGCACTTTGTGAACATTAGCTCATTTAATCCTCACGATTTTACAAGGAAAGTTCTGTGAATAATTTCAACTTCAGAGACAAGCAAACTGACACTCTAGTAAGAGGAAAAGTACCTTGACCAAGGTCATACAGCTCCTAAGTGGCTGAGCCAAGACACGAACCAAGGTAAGAGGCTCCAGAGTCTTTGCTTTTAATCACTAAACTACATAGCCTCTCTATCCACATATACAAAGGTATCTGCAAAATCACAGAAAGGGCTTTGGAGGGATATAGACCAAACTGTTAACAAGAGTTATCTGTTACTAAAACAAAATCTGACTTCACAAATAATCAACTGATGAATGAGTAAGCTGGTTGCTAGATCCCCTGGAGGTCTGGCTGCTCCAAGACCCAGAACAGATTCTTCCTTCTGGCCTCAGCCCCTCCTGCAGGTTCCTCACAGAGTCAGTGATCCTGATCTCTCAGTAATACAGCTCACCCCGAGAGCTCTCAGCACCAGGCACACCTCCTCTCCCCATACGCCATCTCTCATGCAAAGTCTCTTAACCTACCAATGTGGACCCCCAAAATTGAGCAGGTGGCCTAAAGCACTTGAGACTTGTAGGCACTGAGGAATAACTGGCAAGTAATTTATAAGCATGCAGTAGCATATTTCTTTCCTATGTGCATAAGGCTGAAACAAACATTTAGCAAAGATTTCTGGCAGTCTTAAAAATAAACAGATTCTCTTGTTAACCCTGAGTTAACATAAAATTAAAGCAGGGTTTCTACTTCCAGGAATATGGAATAAGATATATTTTATCCTAGTCTTTCCACTGGATACAAAAAAAAAAAAAAATCCTGGACATTAGAAGGAAGAAACATAAGTGGACTCTGAAAGGTAAGAGAAGAAGGCAGGCAGCTAGGGACCTTGAGATCCACGGAACAGCAATGTGATGCATTCTGGGGCGCTTTTCTCCCCACGTATCCCAGACCTGGAGCTTAAGAAGCCAGCAACCCAGACGGCAACAGGCACAGGCCAGAAAAAGCTGCTTTCTCTAGACGGTAACAGATCAGTTTGCCAATCACAGATCTATGCCTGCCAAACACCGTAAAACACTTCGGCCCCACTCCCACCCATGCCAGTAAAAGCAGAGCAGGGGACCAGATGTCCATCCTTGCAAGGCTGGAACAGGTATCCCAGCGCCTCTGAGAGGCGGTGTCAGAGAAGGCCAACTAGAAAGCCAGGCCATTCATCCCCACTGGGCAGTTTTGGGACTTCTCTCCTGCTGCCCCTTCCTCTCTCCGGTGGAGTGATACTGGAGAAACCTTCCACCTCACTATCTAACAAGGCCACCTCCCAGCCCAGTGCCAGTGGGTCCACGAGGGCAGCTGCAATGAGGCACATCCACCACGAAGGTGTCAGTGGAGGCCTCGTCAGGAGTTAGAGCTGCCATCACCGCCCACCAGCAACAAGGAGCTCATATTCTTGGGTGTCAACAGAAGCCAAGCGAGGAAACTGAACTGCAACTCCTACCTGGCAGCAAAGAGAGGGTGCACCCTCTTTTCCTGCCACAGCAGTGTCAGAAGAGCCAGCTAAATAAAATAAAGGGTTTAAATAAGATCCAGCATCTCATAATATAACACATACCCACAATGCCCAGGTTTCAATCAAAACCTACTCCTCAAAGAAAAGCACCAAGGAACAAAAAGGTCTCAAACTGAATAAAAAGGGATAATCTATAGAGCCCAAATCAGGATGACAGGGATGTTATAATTATCTGGGAAAAAAAGAATTAAAGCAGCCATCACGAACATGCTTTACTGAGCAGTCATGAACATGCTTGCAACAAAAGAAAGCCTCAGCAAAGAACTAGAAAATATAAAGAAGAACCACACTGAAATTTTAGAAATGAAAAATAGAATAACTGAAATAAATTTAATGGATGGACTCAGCAGCAGAATGGAAAAGAGAGAAGAAAGAATCAGTGAACTGGGAGATGGAATAGAAATGACCTAATGTGAACAACACACAGAAAATAGACTGCACAAAAAATGAACAGAGCCTCAGGAAACTGCGGACTATAACAAAAGATCTAATGCTCCTTTCCTCAGAGTTTCAGGGGAGGAGGATCAGGGTGAGGCTGAAAAGTACCTGAAGAAATAATGGCTAAAAACTTCCTAAATTTAACAACGGACATCAATCTACAAAGTCAAGCAGGTAAGCAAACCTCAAACTTGATAAATCCAAATAAATCCACACGAGGACACATCATAATCAAACTCCTGAAAAAAGGGGACAAAGAGAATTTTCTGAAGAATTGAGAATGGAACAACACTTTACTTATAGAGGAACAGCAATTCGAATGATGACAGATTTCTCATTAGAAATCACGGTGGCCAGAAGGAAATAACACAACATTTTTCAAGTGCTAAAAGAACTGTCAACCCAGAATCCTATATTCAGTAAAATATCCTTCGGAAATGAACAGGAAATAAAGACATTCTTAGACAGAGGAAAACTAGGAGAATTTGTCACCAGCAGACATACTCTAAAAGAACTGCTAAAGAAGTTCTCTAAACAGAAAAGAAATAATTTTTTTTTAAAGGAACTTTGAAACATCAGGAAGGAAGAAAAAACATGTTATATAAAAATGTGAGTGAACGGACTTTTCCTTTTGGTTCTCTAAATTATGTTTGATGGTAGAACTAAAAATTATAATGCTGATATGGAAATATTTAAGACAATTATATTATAAATGAGGGAGGGTAAAGGGCCAAAAAGAGTGAGGGTTCTACACTTTACTTCAAACTATAAAATTTTACCAGACACAAACATGCATGTACACATGATGTAATACCTAAAACACCACTGAAAATGCAATACAAAGAAATATACTCAAAAAACACTTAGATAAGCCAAAATGAAATTCTAGCAAACGTTCATGTAACCCACAGGAAGGCCAGAAAAATAATACAGAAAAAAAATTTTTTTTAACATAGAATAGAAAATAAAAATAAAATGACAGGTTTAAGCCCTAATATATCAATAATTACATTATATATAAATGATCTAAATACACCAATTAAAAGACAGATTTGCAATAAATGTGACTCATTACATAAACAACATAAAGGCTAAAAACCACACAACCACACAACCACACATCATATCTATAGATGCAGAAAAAGCTTTCGGTAAAATCCAGCACCCATTTATGTTAAAAACTCTCAGCAAAGTGGGAATAGAGGGAACATACCTAAACATAATAAAGGCCATCTGTGACAAACCCACTGCCAACATCATATTCAATGGGCAAAAACTATAAACGTTCCCCTTAAGATCGAGAATAAGACAGGGATGTCTGCTTTCACCTCTCATATTCAACACAGTACTGGAAGTCCCAGCCACAGACATCAGACAAGATAAAGAAACAAAAGGCATCCAAATTGTAAAAGAAAAGTAAAACTGTCTTTATTTGCAGATAACATGATACTATACATAGAGAACCCCAAAGATTCCAGCAAAAAAACAACTACTAGAACTGATAAATGTAGCAGGATACAAAATTAATACCCAGAATTCAGCTACACTTTTATATGCCATAATGAACTAACAGAAAGGGAAATTAAGAAACAATTCCACTCATAGTTGCTTCAAAAAGAATAAAATGACTAGAAATAAGCCCAACCAAGGATGTAAAAGACCTATACATGGAAAATGATAAGCACTGAAGAAAGAACTTGAGGAGATATAAACAAATGAAAGCACATACTGTGTTCATGGATAGGAAGAATTACCATCATTAAAATGTCCATATTACCCAAAGCAATTATTTATTCAATGCAATTCCAATCAGGATTCCAATGACATATTTCACAGAACTACAGTAAGTATTTCAAAATATGGAACCACAAAAGGTCCACATAGCAACAATGATCCTGAGAAAAGAGAACAAAGTTGGAGGAATCACACTGCCTAATTTCAAACTGTACTGTAAAGTCATGGTAATCAAAATAGCCTGGTGCTGGCATAAAAAGAAGACACATAGATCGATGGAAAAGAATAGAGAGTCTAGAAATAAACTCACACCTTTACAGTCAATTAATATTCATCAGAGGAAGCAAGCACATACAATGGGCTAAAGATAGTTTATTCAATAAGTGGTGCTGGGAATATTGGACAGATACATGTAGGAAAATGAAACCAGACCACCTTCTTACACCACACATAAGAATAGAATCAAAGTGGATCAAAGACTTAAATGTTAGACCCAAAACCATAAAAATCCTAGAAGAAAACATAGGCAGCAAAATCTCTGACATCACTCTTAGCAATTTTTTTATCAAATATGTCTCCCTAAGCAAGGGAAACAAAAGGAAAAAAAATCAAATGAGACTGCATCAAACTGAAAAACTTGTACACAGCAAAGGAAAACATCAACAAAATAAAAAGACAACCCACAGAATGGGAGAATGCAGTCACAGATACCTCTGATAAGGGGTTAATTTCCAAAATTTGTAAAATACAAAACTCACCACCAAAAAAACAAACAACCCAATTAAAAATGGGCAAAGGACCTGAATAGACATTCTCCAGAGAGGACATACAGATAGCCAATAGACATATGAAAAGATGCTCACCATCACTAATCATCAGAGAAATACAAATTAAAACCACAACGAGATACCATCTCACATCTGTCAGAATGACCATTGTTAACAAATCAACAAACAAGCGCTGGCCAGGATGCGGAGAAAAGGGAACCCTTTTGCACTGTTGGTGGGAACGCAGGCTGGTGCTGCCTCTGTCAAAATATTAAACATTGATCTGCCTTTGGACCCCGCAATCCCACTTCTGGGAATACATCTGAAGGAAACCAAAACACTAATTCAAAAGAACACAAACACCCCTATGTTCATTGAAGCATTATTTACAATTGCCAAGATATGGAAGCAGCCCAGGTTTCATCAAGAGATGAATGGGCAGCCCTGGCTGGTGGCTCAGTGGACAGGCACTGACCAGCCTACTAACCCAAAGATCGCTGGTTTGATTCCCAGTCAGGGCACATACCAGGTTGCAAGCCCGGTCTCCAGCCCGGTCTCCAGCCTGGTCTCCTGTCCGGTCTCCAGCCAGGTTCCCAGCTGGAGGCAGGTGAAGGGCAACCACACATTGATGTTTCTCTCCCTTTCTTCCACCTTCCCTGCCCTTCTCTCTGAAAAATAATGAATAAAAATCTTTAAAAAAATTAAAAGCCCTGGCTGGTAGCACAGTGGATAAGGTGCCGGCCTGCGAACCCAAAGGTCGCAGGTTCGATTCCCCAGCCAGGGCACATAACCAGGTTGCAAACCAGGTCTCCAGTCAGGTCTGTGGCTGGAGGCAGGTGAAATGCAACCATACATTGATGTCTCTCTCCCTCTCTGCCTCTCTCCCTTCCCCTCTTTCTAAAAATAATGAAATAAAATCTTTAAAAAAAAATTAAAAAAAAAAAAATTAAAAAGTGTGGGACATTTACACAACGGGATTCTACTTGGCTGAGAAGAAGAAGAAAATTTCACCCTTTGCAACAGCATGGATGGACCTGGAGAACATTATGCTACATGAAATAGAGAAAAGACAGATACCGTATGATTTCACTTATATGTAGAATGTAATGAACAAACTGAACTAACAAGCAAAACAGAGACAGACTCATAGACTGAGAACAGATGACAGCTAGCTGGGGGATGGGGGAGGTTAGGGGTTGGAGGAGCAAAAAGGAAAAAGGACTCAGGAATACAAACAACAGTGGGGGAATTGCTACGGGGTGGCAGGTACCAGGGTACCTGGGGACTAAACAGTAATGAAAAAACAATAAACGTTAAAATTTTAAAAAGCAGAGAGTTGCAGAGTAGATTTTAAAACATGGTCTAACTATCTACATATGCTATCTACAAGAAACATTTCCAATATAATGGTATAAGCAGGTTGAAAGTAAAAGTATGGAAAAATATACAGCATGAAAACATTAAAGGAAGCAGGAGTAAAGCAGACTTTGGAACCAAGATAGATACAAGACAGAAAGGGACATTTAATAATGATAAAATGGTCAATATACCAAAAAGACACAGCAATCCTAAATGTGTACAGACCAAACAGTGCTGAAAAACATGTAAAGTAAAAACTGGTAAAATGAAAGGAACAAAAGATAATTCCAAATTTTTGGAAATTTTACCACTCCCTCTAAAACGAATAGAATAACTAGACAGAAAATCAGCAGGAATACAGAAGAACACAGCAACACTACCAACCTAGGGGATCTAATCTATATTTTAAAAAATCCACTCAATAATAGCTGAGTACACAGTCTTTTCAAGTGACCATGGAACACATGCCAAAACAGACCATTTCATGGGCTATAAAACAAACCTCAACAGGTGTTTAAAAACTGAAATCATACAATCACAACGGAATCAAACTAGAAAATACAGAAAGATTGCTGGAAAATCTCTAAATGCTTAGAAACTAAACAACATAATTCTAAATAGCTCGTAGGTCAAAGAAGTCTAAAGATAAATTTAAAATACATTGAACAGAATGAAAGTGAAAATAAAACATAGAAAAACTTGTGGGGCATAGCTAAAGTAGTGCTGACAGGAAAATTTATAGCACTAAATGTATACATCAGAAATGAGGGAAAATTTCAAATCAATAATCTAAGCTCTCACCTCAAGAACCCAGAAAAAGTGCAAAATAAACCCAAATCAGCAGAAGGATGTGAATAATGAACATAAAAGAACAAATCAATGAAGCTGAAAATAGAAAAAAAATTAACAAAACAAAGAGCTGGTTGTTTTAAAATTGTTAATAAAATTGACAAACTTCTAAAAAGACTGACAAAGAAAAAAGGGAAGACACAAATGATCAATACCAGAAACAGAAAATATTATAGACTATGCAGACATCAAAATCATAATAAGGGAAAAGCTACAAGTAATTTTACACATAAATTTGGAACTTTTAGTCCAATCCTTTCCTTGAGTTTCAGGAAGGAAAGAGGACTAGTGTTTAAACCAATCACCAATTACCAATAATTTAATCAACCATGCCTATGTAACAAAGCCTCCTAAAACTCCCAGAAGCATGGAGTTCAGAGAGCCTGCAGGATGGTGGGAACGTGGAGGTCTGGGGAGGGTGGCATGCTGGGACAGAGGCCTGGAACCTCTCTGCCCTTTCCATGCACCCTGCCCTACGCACCTCTTCCATCTGGCTGTTTCTGACTTACATTCTTTTATAATGAACCAGTGATCAAGTAAGTAAAAGGTTTCTGTGAGTTTTATGGGCCAAATTAATCAAACCTGAAAAGGGAGTCATGGGAATTTTGGATCTATAGCCAGTCAATCAGAAGCACAAGCAACACCGGACTTGCAATTGTCATCTGAAGTGGGCGGCAGTAGTTTTATGGGACTGAGCCCTTAATCTGGGATTCTGATGCTGTCTCCAGATAGACAGTGTCAGAAATGTTGTACTGTCACATTCCTACAACTTGTGGGTGGTGGGGGAACCACTCCCAGGTTGGAATTGGGTCTAGAACCCCCTTTAAATATTAATTACCATGTAAATTCTGGCAAAAATTTTTATAGATGTAGACAAGATAATTCTGAAATTTATATGGACAGGCACAAATGAACCTGAATAGCTATAGTGATTTTTTTTAAAAGATTTTTTATTTCATTATTTTTAGAGAGGGGAAGGGAGAGAGGCAGAGAGGTAGAGAAACATGAATGTATGGTTGCTTTTCACCTGCCTCCAGCTACAGACCTGACTGGAGACCTGGTTTGCAACCTGGTTATGTGCCCTGGCTGGGGAATCAAACCTGTGACCTTTGGGTTCGTAGGCTGGCGCCTTATCCACTGTGCTACCAGCCAGGGCTTGCTAAAGTGATTTTTAAAAAGACTAATATAGTGGGAGGTATCATTCTACCTAATTTCAAGACGTATTGTGTAGCTGCAATAATCAATACTGTGTGGAATTAGCAGAAGGGTAGGTACACAGAGCGGAAGTGAACAGAGAGCCACCCAAATATGCCCAAATGAGTTTGTATAATGGTTCAAAAACAATTCAGAAGAAAAGGTTGAATTTTATAATAAATGGTACTGAGCAGTTTTTCATCCATAGGGGACAAAAGAGCTCTGACCTAAGTTCATACCTTTTATTAAATTAAATAAAAATGTACAAGTCTTAAGTGTTAACTGTAAAACTATCAAACTTATTAAAAAAAAATAGGAGAGAATCTTCAGGATCTAGGGCTAGGCTTAGATTTAACACCAAAATAATGATTGATAAATGGGAAAATTGACAATTGGACTTCATGAAAATTTTAAACTTTTGCTCTGTAAAGGGCCCTGTAGAGATAAAAAAAAAAAAAAAAAGAAAGAAAAAGAAAAAGAGAGAGAGAGAGAGAGAGAGAGAAAATAAAAAGTCTAGAAAAAATATCTGCAAATCACAAAATCAACAAAACACTCATACCTAAACACACCAAGAACTCCTAAAGCTCATCAGTAAAAAAACAAACAATTCAACTAGAAACTGAGTAAGACATGGAATGACACTTGATTGAATAAAGAGAGTTCAACATCACTAGCAACTTGAGTAATACAAATTAAAACCAAATGAGTTATCACTACATACCTATCAGAGCGGCGGAAACAAAAAAATATTGACAGTAACAAATGCTGAAAAGGTGAAGAAATTGGATCACTCATATGTTACTGGTGGAAATACAAAATTTTACAGCCACACAGGAATGCAGCTGGGCATTTTCATTAAAAAACTAGTATGCAACTACCATATAACCAGGTACTCTTATATGTATAAGAGTACATATAATCTGTACTCTTGGATGTTTATCCCAGAGGAGTGAAAACTCATGTTAACACCAAAACCTGTTCATGAGCGTTTCCAGCAGCTTTGTTCATGACAGCCCCAAATGACACAACCAAGATGCCCTTCGGGGGGTGAATGGTCACACAAATTGGGGTGTGTGCACTAATCTGTGAACACTGTTCAGCAACAAAAAGGAACCAACTCCTGATACACCTGATGGGTTCTCCAGGTGAATCTCCAGAGAACTATGCTGAGTTTTTGAAAAAAGCCGATCCCAAAAGGTTACATGCTGCATATATGATTCCATTTCTGTAACATTTCTAAAAATGACAAAACTATAGAAATGGAGAACAGATTAGTTGTTGTCAGCGGTTACAAAGGAGTTGGCGAACCCCTAGAAACAGTAAAAAAACAAAAAGGAAAAACCTTACCTACGAGCACTTTTGAATACAAACTAACCAATCCTGGGTCCTTATCTCCATCTGCCTCCTTTTATCAGGCGCCTTTAGTTGGGGACACTCTCCTTCCCCTGCCCTAAATCACCCCGGGGCCAGGTATCTCACAAGGGAGACCACTTTCATGGCCCAGGGCCCATGAAATTATTCCAACTAGGCAGCCTGCTTGCTGGCCTCTCCTATTGAAACCACATCACAGGCTCTTGCCCCTGCTTTTCCCTCGCCCCCTCGGTCCCCTGCCCCATCCCACCAGAGCTCCCCCCCAGGCCCCAGGCCCGAGGCCCGAGGGGAGGGGTGTGCCCGTCCTCCTGGATCCGTGCTATCTATCCAATGGCAGTTGCATCCTGACCTGCTGGCCTCACCATACCGGAATAAAAATTAAATCCAGGTACATTTAAAAACAGAAATGTTCTGCCTCTTGACCATGTGCATGTCCAAGCCCAGGTTGTGATACTGTACAAGTTGTTAACGTACACTGGGGGGAATGGGTCAAAAAGATCTCTCCATATTATGTCTTAAAACTCCATGTGAATTCTACAATGATCTCAAAATAGAAAATTTAACTGAAAAACAAATGAAAGGAAAATTAAAGTAAGTTCCTTATCTTTCCCAGTAATCTAATTAATTGGGGTTCCATTGTCAGAACTTTTCTCAGTAGTGAACAGGAAGCCGCAGTGAACAGGAGGAAGTGCCGGAACCCTGCCCCATTCCGCACGGGTCCTCCGCACCTTCCAAATGAAGCAACTATGGGATAAGTCATTGCTGCAGTTGGCACGGAGAAAAGCCCAGAAGGAGGCAACGTGAGCCACTATTCCTGATAGACTCTCCCCAACGCCAGCCAGTGTTTGCTTCTTGCCGGCCTCCTGGATGACAGGTGCTACCGAGCACACGTGTCCATGTGCATCCTCTGTGCTGCAGCCATGCCCGGCCCACGTGCATCCTCTGTGCCACACCCAGGGCCGGGGCCCTGCAGGGCCGAGTGAAATGGGCAGGGGAGACACAGGACTCACAAAGGCTGGTCATAAAACTGCTTTCCATGTTTTCAGTTAATCTCAGTTTAATGCAGTTTCTAACAAACCTAAATGGGAGAACACCTGGTACCTTTCATCAAAACAAGCTCTGGTTCTGAAAATAAACCAATGTGAGAGGCTGCATTCAGCCTGTGGTTATTTCTGAATTGGGAGTTGACCCTGGACAGTGGAGCTGTGTGGCGAGGTGGAGGCAGAGCTTGAAGACCGGCAGCTCCTAGCAGCTCCGGGCCATGAGGAAGGGTGGGCTTCTGGCCCTCCTCACCCATTCCCCAGCTCCGGCTTTCTAGAGATCCAAGTGACGGCTGTGATCAAACTGGACATACAATTATGTCCCCCATTTTCCATGTGATATCTACCCTATTTATTTTTTTAATAAATTTTATTATTAAAAAATATTTTATTGATTATTTCTAGAGAAAAGGACAGGGAGGGAGGAAGAAAGGGAGAGAGACATCAATGTATGGTTGCCTTTCACCTGCCTCCAGCTATGGACCTGGCTGGAGACCTGGCTTGCAACCTGGTTATGTTGCCTTGACTGGGGAATTGAACCAGCAACCTTTGGGTTCGCAGGCTGGCACCTATCCACTGAGCCACCAGCTAGGGCCCTATTTTTAAAAATAAGATATCATTTCCATTTTTATATACTTTTCATATGATCTTTAAAATATCTGATTACTATTTAAAAATACCAGCTTGCTAAGGCACCAGCCTGTGAACCCAAAGGTTGCTGGTTCCATTCCCAGCCAGGGCACAGAACCAGGTTGCAAGCCAGGTCTCCAGCCAGATCCATAGCTGGAGGCAGGTGAAAGGGTAACCATACATTGATGTTTCCCTCCCTCTCTGCCTCTTTCCCTTCCCCTCTCTCTAAAAAATAAGTAAAATCTTTTTTTTTAAATACCAGCTTGCTTAAACCTGCATTTAGAAGATTTTTTTTTGTTTGTTTTTTTACTACTTTGGTGAGAAAATATAGGACCTCACTTGCAGGTTTAGGACTTTAAGGATATCCCTCTGAATGTCCTCTGGACACAGCCCACTGGTCCAGAGAGGGGCTGACCTCTCCCAGTACCCACAAAGCCCTCACATTTGACAGTTCAAACATTTGAAATTTCCAATTATATATAGGGCATATGTAAGTTATGCAGGTCCAAAGACTTTCAGAAATGTCTTGTTGTCTGGTGAATCTCAGAAACAAACAGGAGTGTTGGGAGAAAAGGAGATGGAGGGTGAGAGGGGGTGGAAAGGAAGAAATGAAAGTGGAGACTTGCGGGCCACTGGTTCATGCGGCGCCTGGGGGGCTCTGGCCATGGTCACCGCTGCGACCAGAGCTGGCTTCCCACCCCGCAGCGACAGGAAGAACCTAAACCCACAGCACTTCCTGGCTGCTTTCTGGGCTCGTGCTGAGTCACATCCCCCTGGGGGCTCTGCTTCACTGGACAGCGGCTCCCTCCCTACATTGGCACAGCCCTTCACCCCACCTCGGGCTCCTTCCCACCAGCAACCAACCATGCTCAACGCTCTCCACCTTTACGCCAAGAAAAAAGGGCCATGTCATCCTCTAGGCACCACCTCCCACCCTCCTCCGTCGTTCAAGAGCCACCGCGGCCTCCCGCGGTCGCCTCCCACTTCCGCTGGCCACTCCTGCTTCTGAGCTGCCACGGAGCTCACCACCTCCTCCACCTTTCAGTCTTGTTTTACTGACCCTTTAGGCAACTTTGACCATTAGCGACCATCCCTTCTTCTAGAAAGACTCTTTTTCCTTCAGTTTCCTAGTAATTTTCTACCAGCCTCCCTGGATGCCCGCCCTGGTCCCCTCCGAGCCCATCACTCATCAATGACATTCCAGGGGACTCTGGCGTCACACACCCTCTCCCTGGACCACAGCACTCACGCTGCGGCCTCTGCTGTGTGAGGATGATCCCCAGCCCCCTGACCTAGGGCTGTGTGACAGCTCCACCTAGACCTCTCACAGATACCCCAACGCCGCATGTCCACACGTGAGCCGCCTGTCCTTCTCCCACCCCACCCACCCACCCGGCTGCCATGCTCCTGTCTCTGCCGACAGCATCGACACCCACCCAGCTTCCCGGCAAGACATGCCAGCGTCATCCTGGTCCTCCCTTTCCTCACCCCTGCACCCAGCTCCCAACATTTCATCTCCTTTCCCTGTGAAAGAATTACGTGTTCGGGTCCCTCAGATCCACCCCCTTCTTCCCACTTGCGCTGTGAATGGGCGAGGCTGCCGCGCTCACCCTGTGCTGGCACAGGGCCCGAACGCACCCACCGGCCGCAGTACCTATGCCCTCCAATTAGCTGCCCTGCTGCTCACGGCAGCAAACTTTTGAAAACGTGAATCTAAGAACCTCTTCTCCTTCACATCCGTTAATGACGTCCTCACCCTCAGAATCACAGCGAAACTCCTTCATGTGGCTTCCATTGCTCTGTTGTGATCGGGCCTCATCCATCCGTCCATCCTCATCTCTTGCCTTTCCCCTTATAGGACCCAACCTTCTAGAATACTAGGATTCCCAGTGTCTTGCAAAAAAGTAGGCAGTCGATAAATATGTGACACCAATGCACAAATAAATAAATGAATGAGTAATGTCAGGAAAGGTTGCACTAAGAAGCTGTTTGAACTAGGTTTTGAAGGGTGAGTAAAATTTTACCAAAACAGGAGTGGTACAGGAACCTCACAAATACAGCAAAGTACTGAAAGCGCCAGAATCCCCCACCTGGATGTCTGGGAGGAGTCACTGAACTAGGAGAGAATCCGCCACTTCACGGTCAGACTCGGGGAGACTAGTGGATGTCTTCCTCCCTCCTCACACAAATCTAAAGCACCCTCCTTTCCCTTCCCAAGAAACCGCACGCTACATGGCCAGTGGTGACCCCTAGATGTCACCAGGAACAATGGTGCAGCTGAAGAACCCTGCGCCCACTGAGGCAGCACCCTGGAAATGGCCAGGAAAGCGGGAGGGCGAGGGAGGGAGCCTGTCTGCAGGCTGGTCGGGTCACGAGCTGGGGACTGGTGAGAGCAATGGAGAAATCTGCAAAGCTAGGTTTGAAAGATAAAAGTAGGCTGTTAGGACTTCCCTTCAAAGTACTCGCCACAATTTTATTTTACATGATTTGTGGACTCGTTGCATTGCCTTTCTCCCTTCCCAGGCAGCAAGTGCCATGAAGGCAGAGTGGTGCACCCCAGCCTTCAGCTGGAATGTAACAGGTACTCCAAAGTAGGTGAGATATAGTAAAATTTTAAATGAAAACACTCTGCAGTGTTTGGCTACCCTTTTTCTGTATTGCTGACCTTTTGTTTTGTTTTTGCTCCCCACCCCCCAACTATATTAGCATGTGAAAGTGTACAGCAAAAAGCATGTTATCAAAGAAAAAACTTTCCCCTCTGGAAAGAAAAAGTTATCTCACAAATGTAGTATTGTGGCTCTAGTCTCTGAGTTGTAAAGAGACAAATGCATTTTTAGAAAGGCAAAAGAATAGTAAAAGGTAGGATGTATTTCACTGGAAACGTAAAGAAATACACCCCAAGATGGTGGGCAGTGTTGTCCATCTTGATGCCCTTAGATGCCGCAACATCCCAGTGTGACGTGCACATCAGGGGTTCATTCTGGGCAGAGTCGTTTCAGAAGGAACTGTTCTGATGACATTATGAGTCACTGAAAACTGACCATCCACACAGGACAAAAGAGTATGCACTACCCTTGGCAAACACCAGGCAGGTACGACAGTTGTCATACCAGGTATTGCGGCGTCACAAGGACACGAGACCCACCCGTCTTGTCAGCTGGGAGACCTGCGAGTGCGGCCATGGACCAGGCAGGGGAGGCTATTTCACAGAGGACTGCAGGCATCGGGCAATACATGGAGACGTGCAGCACACAACCCTCAGCCCCTAGCCAAAGACACTCTCCCCGGGTCTGAAGTTACAAAATTAATTTTTACAAACAAACACAGGGCATCTTTTACTTTCGGCAGCAACAGGGCCTCTGCTCATTTGGCAGCGTCCGCGCTGGCCAGGGTCAGCTGTCCATCTGGCGCCGGCCTCTCGGGGCTGTGCAGTCACAGTAAGCACCGTGACTGTGCATGGGGACAGGTCACTCCCACAGCAGATGTGACAGGGAGGTCTTGCCACAATCTGCAGCAGGGCTTCCTCGGTCATGGCAGCTCTGAGCTCGGCCACCATAAAACCCCTTACATTTCAGCTTGGTGATGACTTCACACACAACTCCAGACAGAAGGAGTAGGGACTTTCTCCCCGCCCCCTGCCCCACTGCCCTTGAACCCAGGGTCAGACCACTAGGGAACCCGATGCTTATCCAGAAGCGTCCAGCGGTCACTGCAACGGGATGACTGGCTCTCGCCCCGGAAGGGCTTTCGGAGGGAGCTCGGCAGTGCTCCAGCCCGGCGCAAAGGCTGGGTAATTGCCAGGCTGACCTCCGGAGCCTCGTGCCCTGTTCACCTTTCGCGATAATGCACGGCACGGCGTAATCATGAAATGTGCTTATTAATTGTACTCATTTGACACTGCGCTCTTCTGCCCTGAGCTAGACGTTAGGAGAAAATGATAGGGATAGATAATGCTCCTGTCAGACTTACCAAGACTTTTGGAAAACCAGACGATCAGAGGCCATGTGCCGCCCGCTAGCCAAGCATTCAAGATGACCCCAAAGGTACAAGCAGAGTAAAAGACCCAGATCAACAAAAGAGCACAGCGTGGGGACGGGAGACCCAGCCAGGCGTGTGCCCAGGGCCAGAGCCCTCCCAGGCCAGCCCGCACAGAGCTCCCCAGCGCCCAGCCCCGCTGGCCCCATGCACAGGCAGAGCTACTTTGTATCCAATTCATCAAAGGACACTCCAGCCTCTCAAATCCGTAACACTTTTATTAGCTTCCCCAAGAGTTTTATGGCACAGAGCCATACCTAATGATTCTATTTTATAGCAAGTTACACATTCAAGCAGTGCTTTGAAGTCAGGCAGCAGGTAAGACTCAAGTCTTTGTCAAAAAAGATTCCCTCATTCTTTCACTTTTAAAATGTTTATAAGCTTTCAAACAGTTGGGAAAGTGATATGGAGCATTTTAACAGGCTTCTTCTCCCTCCTCACCAGGACCCGATGCTGGCAGACCTGATACATCCAGCACTTGTCTCCATGGGCGCTGATTTTGCCCACCACACCCCCCAGCCTGGGGGTATCTGGTAATTGCTGGACACATCTTTCTGGAGATCCAACTTGGGGAGTTGGTGCCATTGGCATCTAGTAGGTAGAGGCCAGGGATGCTGCTAAACATCCTACGGATCACAGGACAGCCTCACAACACAAAATTATCTGATTCTCTGGCCCACAATGTCAGTAGTGCCAAGGCTGAGAAATGCTGTCTTGGGCCTCCTTCTGGACCAGGCCTTGCACCCCCACCCCCTGGAACCCTTGGGATGTCAAAGACCAATCTAATCACTGTGGCGGGTTTTCCGTGCTGGCTTACTAAGGCTTTTGTTCTTTTCTTCTTATGTATTCTTGGTACACGCTTTCAATGAATAAGAATAAAATGCAGCCATAAACAAAATGAGGAAAGTGAAAATAAGACCACTTCAGAGTCTCAGAACACTACACTGAACCCTCCTAATGTGACTCTGCATTTGTTAAAGTTCCACCTAAATCGGAATTTATCGATTGAAACAATGAAATAAGCAATTCTAGCCATCAGCACCACTAAATACCAGAGCTGTCTGCTGAACAGCAAGGCAGGGTCTCTGCTAACCTGGGGTCTCTGTGGTGGATGGTGTGGTCACTCAGAGCCCTGGACTTAGGTGGGGGGTCTGGTCCTGACTCCCACCCCCAGGGATAGGAAGGACCCCTGTCACTTTACTTCCCAGGCCATGGGTTCTCCTCACCAGCAAGGCAGAAATAAAACTACCTGCCTGCCCAGCGTGATTTATGAAAGCAAAACAAGCTCCTGGTTGGGAAACGGCTTTGTGAACTGGAAAGAGCTACACAACCGTATGGTAATACATTTATAGCATTTATACATGTGGGACAACCTATGACAAACAGCAAGGGTCTTTCAGACTCTTGTTCCTTTACATGAAATGTCATGACTAGAAGTGACTGGAAACCAACGAACCCAACCAACCAACCCCTGAATTTTGCTGAAGGTGACAATGAGCATCGCAGAGGTCAAGCAACCAGGCTCTGAGAACAGCCCAGAGGGGCCCAGGGTCTTCTGACTCCCACCCCAGGACTCAACCCGTGCCTGCCCCACAGAGCCTTTTCCCTCCCTGCTTAAGTTCCTAGGGGGAAGAAACACATCTGACACACAAGATTCAGAGGGTCTTGAACACAGGGGGAAACATCTGTGGGATCCGTGCGCAAAAGGTACAAAGCAGTACCCTGACTTACTACATCATAGCCTGTCGGGGCTCGGTTCCGGGAAGCCACCACCCCCACTCCCGTGATGGGATCCATGGACGTCTCTGGCAGGGCTTCCGAAAGGTCTTTGACTTCAGGCATGGTGGATTGGTCCTGGTGCCGAAAAGGAAAAAGAAAGCACAAAATTCAAACTGAGCGTTTAACGTGAACAACGCGATGTGTCAAACAGACAGAAGCAAACTCTCAGGGCGAATATAGCCTGAGCTAAGCTCCACCTGCCTGAACTGGCTCAAGGAGCCCTGCCCTTACCTGCCTCTTTCCTCAGGTCAAGAATTCAAAACATCCTCTCAGGTTAGCTTTGAGCACTGAGCTAACACGGTCAATGCGGGCTTGTTCCTTCTCTGAGTAGGTCATTTTAACGCAAACCCGAAAGTAAACCTTTCTCAAATCTCCCATCCAGCTGCCTGACTTCTGAGGATAAATCAGACCTGGCTAAGCCGAACCCACCCTGCATTTCCCTCCCTTACACTATTTCCTGCGGAGGTGCAGGCTGCCAAACCCTTGGCCCCTGCCCCACCGAGGGCGGACAGCTCAGTAGGCTGTGCACACAAACACACAAAAAGACACAAAGTGTCTTCTAGGTGTGCAGGCAAAGGCACGGGTTCCAGTCCAGGCTCCCGGACCCTGAGCACGCTGGGGGTCCTGACACTGATGGTCGCAGGGCTCTGTGCGAGGGAAGGAGGGGCCTGGCGAGGTCCCTGGCACACAGTGGGCACCTGACAAAAAGCAGACACAGCTGGCAGGGTCTGGGGCCCACTGGACCAGCGTAACTGACCAGAAACACGGTGGACGCCACTCCCAAGGAACTGGCAGGTCCCTTTGTTGTGTTTAATCCCCCAGGTCATGGGCATTTACTCCAAGTGAAACACTAACAATGACCATAATTCCTGCCCAGCACTTTGGGAGGAAGGGAGGGAAATGAAATTATTATTCTGCTACTCGCTGCCTCTTGATGTGACCAAGGGAGACAAGTAGTGTATAGAGAGCACCAGGTCCCCGCTGCCCCAGCGGCAGTGCACCAGAAAGCAAATAAAGGTAACACCTCATGTAAATGACTGGTAGTCCTTTTAAAAGGACAAGCCTTGGAAAAGAGCAAGTTAAATTCCACCTCCTTCTGCAGCAATAAAATTCCACCGGCGGTAGGTCTGCCAGATCTCTCAAGGCTGGTTACTGCTTCTAAAGCAAAGCAAACACCCTGCCTAACCAGGCAGGCAGGAGGACTAGTCTTCGCTGTCAGCCCAGAACCAGAAAAGGCCGAGGCTATTAAACATGACTGTGTCTCCTAAATAAGAACCTCCAAAATGCCTGCTGCAAGTCACCCGTACAACCAGCGTTCCCTGCACCCCACAAAAGGCTCCAGAAACAGACTTCACGCAAAGGAGCCTGGTCTCTTCAAGGCACTTCTTTACCAGGCAGCAGGCACCCTCTCAACACCCGACTGTGACTAAGGCAAGGCCGAACTAAGGATTGTTTTACTTAACGCTTCTATTCCCGAATTTCATTTACCAGGTAGGTTTATCAGCATAAAGCACAGGGTTTAGTGCTTCTTGCACACAATAGGCGCAAAGAAGGCACCTAATGAATGACTACCCACGCATACCCCCAACAAAGAAGGTTCAGGATTAAATATCAGCACCGCCCCATCCAAAGCAAACACGGAAGAAAAAGTATCTTCACTTGGAAAATCTTACTGGTAACATAACAACAATGCTGCAGTTTACAAAATATTGGTACCTGCTGTTGGTTACCAAAATGCTTTGCAATTAACAACTCATTAACAGAATGTATGAATTCTGCCCGTGCTGAAATATCATGCTGTGAATTTAATAAAGAACATGCGAGGTAAGATTTTTTTTTTTTTAATTATTTTATTAAGATAGCACTGCCTCTACTATCTGAGAGAGCGGGAAGGGGAGATAAGCATGGAAATAAATTAGGAACATTTTATTCACTGATAGATTCACATCCTTGGGCTGCAGCACCCTCCACGAGGCCCTGATGACAGCGGCTCTCCTTTGCGCTGAAGCCGCTCTCACGTGCAGATGAGAAACCGCTCCGGAGCTAGGCGGCTGCTCCCAGAATGCACTGGAGCAGCAGCCCAGCAGCAGGTTCCAAGATGGCCGCGGGCTGCCTCCAGCCGGCAGACAAAGGGCGGGCGGCCTGTGCCCGCACGCGGTCGCCGGCGTCCCGGCCCAGCCTGCAGGATGGGAGGATGCTCTGAGCAGAGCCATGCACAGAACATCTCGCCCGCCTTCTCCTTTTCCTTTCCCCGCAGTTGCTGTGCCCTGGGGATCAAGGCAGCCTTTGTGAAATACAGACAAATGACGGCTCGCCGCATGGGGCTGAGGCCGGCTCCGTGGCGGAGGAAGCACCACCACCAGCAGAGGAAGCTTTTAATGAGAAACGCCCAAGATATCCATGGCAGAGGCAATCACTCAAAGCAGCTTGCCCTGAATTACATATTTTCTGACTGCAAATTACTTTTAACAGCATCTCTACCGTCAGTTCAATTGACCTTCCTAACAAAAGGCCGTTTATTAACGAGCGCTCCGTGTTTCCCCGGCTGTGCGGAGCTCGAGCCAGGAGGGACGGCACCAACTCGGAGCGCTCAGCCCCCGGGGTCACAGGCCAGGCCTCTGTGAGGGGGAGAGGCGGCCACTAATGCCAGCCTGCAGGGCAGACCTGCGGGGAGGGAGCAGAGCGGGGCAGGCTATTTAGAAACCAGCATTAACCCGTCTGGCAAGACGCGAGGCTGGTCTACAACACGAAATGCCAAGACCTACTTGCAACAACTCCTGGTTTCACCCTCAGCAGCTCCCCACCAGCATCCACCTCTACCTCAAAATCCTAACTGTGCACAAACACACTAACACGCCTGCTGCGCTGGTACAGAGCTTTATGGTTCTCCAAGCGCTTTCTCAGGCCCTGGCTGCTGCGGCTCAGTTGGCTGGAGCATCATTCTGTACATCGCAAGGCTGGGGGTTCGATTCCTGGTCAGGGCACAAACCCAGGTGGCAGGTTTGACCCTGCCAGTTGGCACTTAAGAGAAGCAAACCAAATGATGTTTCTTTCTAACACTGATATTGCTTGTTCTCTCTTGCTCGCTCTAAAAAGCAATTGGAAAAAAACTGTCCTCAAGTGAAGATAAAAAAAAATTTTTTTAAGAGTTTTTTTTTTTTTAAAGATTTTATTTCATTATTTTTAGAAAGAGGGGAAGGGAGAGAGGCAGAGCGGGAGAGAGACATCAACGTACAGTTGCCTTTCACCTGCCTCACACCTGGCTGGAGACCTGGCTTGCAACCTGGTTATGTGCCCTGGCTGGGAATCGAACCTGCGACCTTTGGGTTCACAGGCTGGCGCCTTATCCACTGTGCCACCAGCCAGGGCAAAAAAAAAATTTTAAAGAAAGCTTTCTCAGACTCCATCTCAATCGCTGCTCATGCCAAAGCTGGGAGGTGGCTGGGCTGCATGCACGACCCGTGTGCTAGAGGAGACTCCCAGCCCAGGAGTTCTCGGACACCGTGCGGCTAACTGGCAGGCACAGGGCCTCTGGGCCTCCTTCCCGGGTCTGGTCGGCTTTCCATGGCCCTGTGCGCAGAGAGGCCAACTTCCCATCTGATAACCAATTGAGAAAGCAGTTTCAACACTAATTAGGTTTAAAATGCCGAAGCTCTTCTTTCTCTAGCCGTAGCCCAATAAGTTAAGCAAGGGGAAGAGGCGAAGTACAGAAAGATAAAAGTAACATGGGATTAATTTCCCTCACACCTCAGTTTCAAGATTCAACATTCCCCTCATAAATAATTTACAACAATAAAAATGAGCTAAGGCCATGTTTGTGTAGGATGGAGGTAAATTTAGGCCTAATGAGGGAGATCCGAGCACTGCACAGGAGGGAATAGGTTGATGCATGGTGCTGGCGAGTCCATCGACAGGGCGCAGGGGCTCCATTACCACTGCGGGCTGCCGCACAGCCGACGGGGAGGAGGGAGCAACCTACAGAACTTCCACCATCCCAGCTGCTGGGGCTGCACATAGGGCCTCACCAGTGAAAACCAGAAGTTGACCCAGAATTTTA
Organism: Noctilio leporinus; assembly: GCA_004026585.1. Taxonomy (NCBI): domain Eukaryota; kingdom Metazoa; phylum Chordata; class Mammalia; order Chiroptera; family Noctilionidae; genus Noctilio; species Noctilio leporinus. Next base: position 11,552 of record PVIW01003450.1, on the reverse strand, counting down.
CATGACACGATAACCAATGTTGAAATGACTCAGAATTACAGGATGGAGCCAACCTGAAACTAAGTGGGTTCTCAGTAAATGCCAGGTAAGGAATGAGAGGGTGTTGGCAGCGCCTGGGAGTCACTGTGCTCCCATGTGTGGGGAGTGCAGTGACCTTGATCTTGTTCTCCTAATGGAACCTCAGAGGTCATCTGGTCCCAATCCCCATCCCAATCTCTAACCCCACTGCCAGACAGCCTCTAGGGGACCATTTGCAAGTCTGGGGGCTACAGAGCTCACTGTGGGCAGCTGTTTCTGTGTTGGCTGGGGGCGTTTCTCTGCCAGGTGGGAGTGCATGTACATGTGTGTGCACACACATACTCAGACTATGTGGGGTCATTGGGGTCGAGGCATGTTTTCCAAACCAGGAGGCTTTCTCCCTGCCTTGCTGGAAGGACCACTATGCAACAGCTCTGGGTGGGAGAAACCCACTTCCTGCTTCCGCCCTGCAAGGCTGCAAACAGTGCCTGGGGGCACCGGGCCCCCAGCACTGCAGTCCCTCGCCAATGCTGTCATCGTAGGTTCACAGAGAAATGAACTTTAACTATAAAGCCCCTTCACATAGACAGTACACTGCTCCCTTGTAGCTGATCAAAGAATTACTACAACAGTTTGCTTAATCCCTAAAAGTCAGCAGTGCTGGGCTTAACTGATGCTGAACATTGTTTCAGAATCAAAGGCTGCCTCCGGCCCCAGGCTGGGAGAAAACTAAGCTACTGTATCACAGTTGAAAACTCAGGGGAACTTTGATATCATCTCTGTTTAATTTCCCCAGCCCCGTGAGCCTGGGGTTTATCTCATTTTATCAACTCCCGTACTGAAATCAAAACCCAACTAACAGCTCAGACCTCTCTCCACCGAGGCTCCTTCACAGGGGTGAGGTGCAGGCTGAGTTTAAAGAAGGGGGGGGGGCAACCACTGTAGGGGGCAGGGGGTGCTGCCTTCAAAGGAGGCACAGCAGGAACCCCAACTCGGCCTCCCTGCTGGCTCAGAAGCCGCCAGCCAGTGCTGCCCACCAGGGCTGAAGGCCTGACTTTCACACAACTTTTGAGAGTAATTTCAAAGTACTGGGGGATGGGGCCGGTTAAATTGTGGTACTGTAATTGAAATGACAAACACTGTCGGTTAATTAAATCCCCACAGAAGGATGAAAATGCGATCAGTTTGTTTGAAATCCGAAGTCAAAGGCACAAAAGACGTGCAGCGTCTGCCCAGGGCTAGCAACTTGCAGGGCTGGGAAGATGTAGTGAATGCATATTTCACTCTGTGGGAAACGGCTGAAGAGCCGAGTCTCAACTGAGAATGGCTGTCCCCTAGTAACGGCTGCTGCTGTGGCCCACAGCTTTGTCTTCCTCAGTGGCAGCGGTGGTCTACAGGAATCCATGCCCCTCTCTGTTGCCTCATGGTTATTGGCACCTTTCTGCCAACAAAACTTAAGAGGGGACAGAAGGTCACTGCCTATCCCCACAGGAGGGAGCCCGTGGCCAGGGTTCGCCAATGCATACCACACACACACACACACACACACACGGGGCCACCTCCATGAGGCCAAGACGCAGAGACCTACTATTACAGGAAGCCAGGAGTAGAGGGAGACATGTCTCACCAGCTAACCCAGTGGCAGCAGTTCGGGGCCTAGTCTAGTAATACTGACAGGTGTTGCGGTATTTCAAGAAACACTATGTGAGCACGAAAAGAGAAAAGTCCTTAAAACTGTATGTGTCCTTTCCACTGTCTGGGAAGGAAAGCCTTTGTAACTGTGTTTACATTCCAAGGCCTGAAAGATAAAGGAAGATGCCCATTAACACCTTTAGGTATATCCATGACCCAGTTCTGGAAAGCTGCCCCACCACCTTTACCTGTCAATCAATATGTAACTTCTGCACCCCCGTCCTACCAGTTGTGTAGGTCATCAGAACAAAGGACTGGCCCTCTTGGCGCCCTCAGTTCTCAGGCCCCCAGCCTCTGGCCACACTAGGACAAGCTTGCCACCCTGGCCTTTGGTCGCCCTTGTGTTTGCTCTCCCATTCATTGATCAATTTTGTGTGCATGTTAATATGCCCGCTGATCTATAATTCTTTACTGCACTGGCAAGAAGAACCAGGGTTTCTCCAATAACGTTACTTTCTCAGGAGGCTGCAAGCTGAGGTCCAGGTTCATGCAGCACACAGGTGGCCAGCTGGCTCTTGAGGGACAGTGCACAGGCTGGGGGCATCCTGTGAAGCTCAGAAGTGCATCCTGGCACTTCCTACAGCTGGGTCTGGACCACTTATCTAGTGACCAGTCAGTCAGAAGCCAAACCACTCTGACAAATGCTGAGGGGGTCTGGTGGCAATAGACCACAAGCTACTGGGAGGGCCACTAAGGTACTGGGAAATGAAAGCAAATATTTTTCTAAGCATACCTAGATCACAGAGTTTTCCAGCCTGGGAAGTAACAATGGCAAGCACTTCCTTTTCCCAGTAAAGCTCTGTTGCTTCTAATAGAACAATCTGGTGTATAAACGCTTCCACTACATCTGACCTATGAGTACAGTTATATTAACCATTTGATTACCAAACACATTTCCCATAAGTCATGTGAGGTAGGCCTGGGGTTCAGGTGGCTGCAGCCCAGGATAGTGCAATGCTAGATCCCGGAATTCACTCTCCAAAAATAAATCTGGGATCAAGTTCCATAGCATTGCAATGGCCAAAGTCCTGCCCCTTACAATCCTGACTCTGCAAAACCAGGGATCCTGGTGCTGGTGCGGGGAGTGGCATTCTCCAGTACACTGTGGGCCCTGCACCCTTTTGCCCACAATTACTGTAAGTGGGGTCAGCCCTGCCCACTCCCTTCAGGTCTTGATGCCATATTGTACCCTGGAAAGAAGGAAGAAGGATGACCCCAACAGAAGCCAGATGCCCTACAAATGAAACCAACCCAGGAGGCCCCAAGAGCAATGCTTTCTTGATGTTCAGTGAACATCAAGGATGAGTCACACCCCTGCCCTGATGGCCACAGTGTCTGCAGAGGAAATGATGCCAATGTCATCTCAACAACGGGCAAATGGGCCCCGGGCCAGAATCATCAGAACAGGTGGCCCCAGGTGAGCCAGGTGTGCCCAGTCATTCCGCCCTCATCTCTGAATGTCACATGAGTGTTGAGAATTTCTTTTCATATGGTTGGGCATCTAATTCTCTCCCTGTACGCTGATAACTCCCAAAATACCACACAGCCCAGAGCTTCCTCCTGAGACTCAAGTGTATATCTCGTGCTTCTCATTACCTGCATGTCCAATAAACACCTCAAAAGTGGCCAACCTTGCCATCCTCCCCTGAAGCAGCTCCCACATTTACAGGATTACACATTTACAGTCTGTGCTGAGACTGGGGAGAGTATGGACTGAAGGAGATGGAAAATCCGACCCTCCGGAGCAGGAGTTCCCACATTCTAGCAGCCATGAGTCACCTGGAGAGCTGGTTAAAAGACAGATTTTTAAAACCAGAGATACTGATTCAATGGGTCTAGGATGGAGCCTGAGAAGCTGCATTCCTAACAAGCTTCAGGGATGCTCAAACAATAGGTCCACAGTACAAGGCAGCAGTTACTCATTCCATGTTCGGTGAACAAATGAATGGAAAGAACCTGAAGGTAATCATGCACGAGGGGCAACCTCAGAATTAGTCCCCCAGTCTCCCCTCCCTCTGCAACACAGGTCACCCAGTTCCTTCCCTATGACACTCACCCACTATCCCAAATCTCGGTCACACTTCCATTCTCCCCAAAACTTCCCTAGCTGCCCAGCCAGGCAGGTAGGTGCTGCCACTGAGAACCCTGATAGTATCCAAGGACAAGGTCTTAGCACACACAGGTTCACGTATAACCTTATCTTTCAGGTTAGAATACACTTCCCAAAGAAGCACGTAAGTTGCCCAAAGGTGCTATGCCCACCAGTGCCTGGCTCACAAGGGCACTCAGTAAATAACCATTGACGGATGGAAGGATGAATGAATGAATCAATCAATCAACCAATCAAGTTCCTATCATCCTCTCAAAATCGCCCAGGTTTCACTGGATGAAGGAGGCCACATAAAGCAGCTCCATGCAGGACAAACCACAAGTCCATGCAGGACAAGGAGCGGGTGAGGCAGCCTGCAGCACGCCCAGCCGTTCCAGAGGTGGGCCTGGGGTCCGGCGGGCTGGATGGGCCTGGCAGTGGCCAGCGGCTCTCCCGGCTGGCCGCACAGAACTCTCACCTAGGGAGTTTGTAAGAACACCGCGGCCTGTTCCAACCCCCGGGGTTCTAATTTAACTGGTCTGGGGCCGAGACTGGATGATGCCACTAGGAGGGTGATACGGTGACAAATGGGACATGGCCACCTCTCGTGGAGCTCAGAGGCTGCAGCAATTATCCTAAAAGAACGGGACCACAAATGAGGGGGCTCTTCCGTCTGCCTGGTGAGTCCGAGACCGAGAAAATCGCTGCCACTGGGCTGGCCTCCCTGAAAGGTGGAGGGGCGGGGTCATGATGGTATCATGGGCGGGGCCATCACATCCATGATGGTGCAAACACACATGGATGGCGGGGAGAACTGTGAGTAACAGATGGGCTCTGAAAGAAGCTTATAAAATGTTTAAGCAAACAAGCAAATAAACGAAAGAGCCCGTGCTTCTCTGCTCTAAGGTCTACAGGAAGGAGCACTCCACTGGTCGGAAGGGAGAGATGTCCAAGTCTTCGGTTGATAGTTCCTCTCTTGTAATGAAATGCTTCTCAAACCAATGCCACTTCCTGCAGACCTGTGGGGCCTCCTTATGCCATCAGCTCAGCGGGGGGCAGGAGGAGGGAGGTGAAGCAGGACGCAGAGGGCTGCAAGCATCAGAGTCAGCAGCCCAAGGTTGAATGCTAACCCTGACACTACAGCGGTGTGACCCCAGGCACCTAAACTGGGCCTAAGTTTCCACCCCTATAACATCAGAATAAGAGTTAATACTATTTTCTCTACATGGTTATAATGTATATAAAGAAATTGTAGACCTGACTGGTGTGGCTCAGTGGATTGGCGCTGGCCTGGGAACCCAAAGGTCACTGGTTCAATTCCCAGCCAGGGCATATATCCAGGTTGCAAGCCAGGTCTCCAGCCAGGTCTCCAGCCAGGTCCCCAGCTGGAGGCAGGTGAAAGACAACCATACGCTGATGCTTCTCTCCCTTTCTTCCTCCCTTCCTGCCTTTCTCTCTGAAAACTAATAAATAAAATATTTTAAAAATAAAAGTAAAGAACTTGTAGGACTTGCCTCAAAAGACACAATCCACAGAGTGAAAAAGACAATTTACAGAATGGGAGAAAATATTTGCAAATGATACAGAGTATCTGATATGGAACTAAAATCCAAATCTATTAAGAGCTCCTATAACTGAACAACAAAAGAAACTGAAATGATTAAATTAAAAAATGGGCTAAGGACTTGACCAAACATTTCTCCAAAGATGACATACAAACGGCCAACCAGCACATGAAAGAATGTCACTGGGGAAATGCAAACCAAGACCACAGTGAGATACCAACTCATATCCTTTACGATGACTACCATACAAAATTGAAAAATAAGTGTTGGCAAGGAAGTGGAGACATTAGAACCCTAGTACACTGTTAGTGGGGATGAAAATGTAGACATTCTGGAAAACAGTATGGTGGCGATTCCTCAGAACATTTAAAATAGAATTTCTACATGATCTGGCAATTACACTGGGTACATATCCAAAAGAAGTGAAAACTGGGTCTCAAAGAGGTATCTGTATTTCCATATTCACAGCAGCATTATTCACAACAGCCAAATGGTGGAAGCAACCCAAATGTCCATCAACAAATGAGTAGATAAGCAAAATGAGGCACATCCATACAATGGGGTATTATCCAGTCTTAAAAATGGAAGGAAATTCTTCTGGTATATACTTCAATATGAATGAGTCTTAAGACATTATGCTAAGTGAAATACACCAGTTCACAAAAGGTCAAATACTGTATGACTTCACTTACATGAGGTACCTAGAGTAGTCAATTCATAGAAATAGAAAGCAGAATGGTAGTTGCCAGGAGAAAGTGAGTTACTTAAAGAGTACAGAGTTTCAGTTTCTCAAGAGGAAAAAGTTCTACACATTAGCTGCACAACATGAATGCATTTAAGGCCACTGCTCTGCACAGTTAAAAAATGACTAAGGTGGTAAATTTTCTGTTACATGTGTTTGACAACTATCTTTTTAAAAAGCATCTACCATTGTGGTTCTCATAATTCAATAAGCATACGCACAACCCAAGATTTGTCTTCAACACGCAGATTTGGGGGCCCCTTCCTCAAATATTCTGCGTCCGAGTCTGGGCCTGGGGTCCTGGCATCTGCATTTTCAAAAACATCCAAGGGAGACTGAGCTCACTAAGTACATATTCTTTTATAACTCCCTCCTAAAGGACCAGGGGATATCCTTTTGAACATTTTGCTTTGCTGATACGTATTCATTTTTTCAAATGCGTGTGTGTACGTGTGTACGTGTGTACGTGTGAGGACTGGCCTCATGTTGCTGCGTCTAGTCCCAGGCTAAACAAGATGGCCATCCTGTCCTCAGGGAAGTATGAGCTACAAAGCTCCAATATGTGACCCCTGGGCTGCAGGCCCACGGCCGCTCCCATTTCAGCCTGGACAAGCTTTGCATCTCGCCAGAAGTGTGTCAAGTAAACCAAACACATCCCCACAGGATGTCCCCAACAAGGAGGTCATGTCAGGCACACCCTGCAGGTCTCGCCTCCCAAGCAGCTGGGGCGAGGAGAGCTGACTCAGGCAACCCCGCTGCTAACAGTGCAGGCAACGCAGGGAAACCACAATTCCCAGGGGCAGCCCAGCGCCCAGAAGAACAAGGAGAGCCAGGAGGCCTCGCAGGGAGCAAGAACAGCCTCGGGGAGAGGCGGCTCGCTCAAGGAACCCAGGCTCCCCTCCCACAACCTAACAAGCAAAGGAGACTCTGCTCACTGAACCGCAGCCCACTAAATACAGTGTTCTCAGCCCACCACATCCAGCCATGTAGTCATTTGTTATCTTCATCATCATAATAGCACCTTTGACATTTCTCATGTTGACTCCAACGCCATCATTACTTACCAGTGTGGCAAGGGTGTCACTTTTTGAGCATGAGGCGTGGAGCACTTCCAACCTGCTAGGGCATGGGGGCTCAGGGCATTTGGATTCAGATGCCCCCCGAAACAGAACTGCTGTGAAACTAATAGAGTTTAACATTCAGTCCCTGCCCCCACCCCTGCCAAGGCCCTGAGAAGGGATCCAGCAATGTGTTTGGACATTGTTTTATGAACTGTATTAAAGTAAGGTATTCTTATATTTCTTTTTCATATAGCCACTCCCCTACATATTGTCTAAATGGCAGGTGCACAAACCTAGGGTCTGTCCCTAAATCCCACTTAAATTTAATGGGGACCCCTCCATCTTCCATGATGTCATGTGCATTCACATACATCAGCTCATTCAGCCTTAAAGGTTAGGCTTTATTATTAAGCCACTTTAACAGATAAGGAAATGGGGATTCAGAAAGGTTCCGCCCTGGCTGGTGGCTCAGTGGATTGGTACCTGCCTGCGAACCCAATGTTTGCTGGTTCGATTCCCAGTCAGGGCACATAACGAGGTTCTAAGCCAGTTCTCCAGCCCGGTCCGTAGCTAAAGGAAGGTGAAAGGCAATCCTTCATTGATGCTTCTCTCCCTTTCTTCCTCCCTCCCTGCCCCTTCTCTCTGAAAATAATAAATTAAAAAATCTTAAAAAAAAAAAAAAAAAACAGTTCCACGAGGTTCCATGACTTGTCTAGAGTCATCTGAGTTCCAGGAAGTCCAGTGGGATTCAAATTCAAGCCTCTAAATTCAAGCCCAGTGTTCTTGCTACTCTATCCTCCCTTCCTAGTTGCCCTGAGATCTAGATAATAACCACAAACAGAAAGGCACTCTAAAAAAAATGAAATGACTCTTCTGATTAATCAGTTAACAAACCCTGAGTAATAACCACTAACTTTTACTGATCATTTGCCCTGTGGCGGGCATGGAACTAAGCATTTCACTTGCACTAGTTCATTTACTTCTCACCATAATTCTCCGCCACAGAGATTATCATTCATCTCACTTTACAGGTAAGGCAACCAAGGCTCAGAAAAGTTCATTAATTTGCCTGAGAACACACAGGGAACAGGAAAGCCAAGACTTAAGATGAGGTCTAGTTCTAACGCCCTTGCATTGAATCAACCCTGGTGCACTATTCCAGCTATAGTGGGGAAACCCACCCACAGGACAGCGGCAGGGCAGGGGAAAGGCCTTCGGCAAAAATCAGTCATCTGGCCAAAAATGCTAGAAAGAAGGCACGAAAACTGTGCATGGGAGATTGATTCTAGGTGCAAATGAACCAGTAATTACCATGTCAACTGCTTCACATGGCAGTGGGGCCCAGGTCCCAGGAGGGGCCCTATGTCTCAGGGGGCCCCATTTAAATGTTCTGTGTACGACACAATATCCCAAAGTACCCTGCACCGTTTCCAGAGAGCAAGGACGGTGTCACCCATGTCCTGTAACTACCCTTCCGAGCACACTGAGTTTTTCAGTTAGGCTAGGCTTCCACAGAGCTTATCTCCTAACTTTTCTCAGGCTTTTCTGGTGCAGCTGATAAGATTTTCTAGCCCTGTTAAAATGAGATGAGATCCAGCCAGCTGTCAAGAAATGTACAATGAGGTTACACTGAAAGGGAACCACCAGAGACAAAGGCCGCTAAAGAGGCCTGGCCTGCTGTCGGCTTTTCGTGGCAGAAATCTGAGTGGGCGCTGCTCCTTGGGTGCGGGCAGGGAGCAGAGGAGGGGAAAGAGCCCCTTGCTTTTTGCCCTGGTGTGGCCTTCCTCTGCGCCGCGCTGTACAAGGCTGCTGAGAAGCAGGGAACGGGAGCCACCTCTTTCACGGCGAGAAAGGCTGGTCATTTAGGAGGAGTTATGTGTCGGTAACAAAGAGCACCAAGATGCTCGTGGGTCTGCCTTCTCCAGCTTGGCCTGTCTCCGGGGGGTTGATGTCCCCTCGCACTACACCAGAGCTCTTCGCTGCCCTGGAGCCCCACTGGGGCGCTCATCAACACACCCACCATCCTCCCAGGATGGCGATCCGGAGCTTCAGTGCCCAGGCCGGGCACCTCCTCCTGCAGACAGGTGCCCTGGCTACCGGGCGTCCTCTCCGCGGTGCCCAGGTCGCCGAGGAGGCCACACCCCAGACGGTGCCTGCGGCTCAGGTGCACGCCGGCTGCGCCCACGTGACCGCAGAGCGCTGGACCCGGGCCAGGCCGACGTCGGTCCCAAGTCCGTGCCCCGGCCTAGGCACAGGCGGGCCGCCTCGCTCTCCGCCGGCGCAGGGGGCCCCGCGAGGCCCTCAGCTGGCCCGGCCCCGGGGGTGCGGCTCGCACTCGCCCCAGCTCCCTGCGTCCTGTCCGCCGCGAGGCCGCGCCGGGAGGGGAAGCCGCGGCGCGCAGGGCTGGGCAGAGGCCGCCGGGCCTGTCCCCGCCGCCGGCCGGGCACGGAGCCCGCAGGCCTCGGCGCGCCGACTCCGCCCGCCCCTCGGCCGGCCCGCGCCGCCCGCCCGCCCGCACCCGCCCGCCGGGCTGCAGCGCCGGCTCAGCCGAGCCTCCGAGGCGCCCGGCCCGCGCGGCCTCACTTAACTGTTCCCCGCTGGGGCGGCGGCGGCTGCGGCGGCGGCGGGTCCCGGCTCCGTCTCACGCAGAAGCAGCTTCTCATCGCCCGGGCGGCGCGGGAGGGGCCGGGCCCGGGGCCCAGGCGGCGGGGCCGGCGCCGCAGCTCGAGCGCGAGCCTCACCGGGAGCGGCGGCGGCGGCGGGGGCGGGGCGCGGCCTGGCGGCGGCGGCTGCAGCAGCAACGCTCCGGGCGCGGGCTGAGCTCCGGGCCTCCCGGCGCTGGCGCTGGCTTCGGCGGAGGCGGCCGGCGCCCCAGGCTGGCTCTGGTGGGAGGACGGAGCGCGAACCCTGGGACCCTGGCATCCGGAGCCCGCGCCGCCGCCTAACCCTAACCCCCCGGCCCCGGCCGCACCCACGGCCGCGCCGCCGCCGCCCCGGCCGCCCCGCGCCTGCAGGCGGCCCCGGTGCAGCCTCAGACCCCGGCAGCCCCGGGCCTCCGGAACCTGGGACACCAGTGTCCCCTCCCCCAAGTTGGTCTCTTCCAGGGACCCGCAGCCCGCTCGGCGCTCCTGGGCCCCACTGTCTCCTTGACCAGCCGTGGCGCGCTGGCTCCGATCCTGGAAGCCCCCGGCCCGTGGAGCCTGGGACGGCCGCTGGGCATATGCACACGCGCCACGCCTCTGGCGGGGACGCTGGCCCACCAGCCCTTCCAGGCTTTCCTGAAGCGCAGGCCAGTTCTTGTGCTCGTCTCACCCCAGCGCCGGGGACCCCACTGCCCCACCTGACTCAACGCAAGCTTACCCAGACCCCGGCACCCACTGGTAATCCCCGGCCTCTCAAACTGACCCCAATCTCCAGCAGATTCCCACCTCCCCATAGGCTGTGCCCATCATTTCACCCACAGAGGCCTAGAGCCAAGATTATGGGGCCGGCCTCAGGGAGGCTTCTAGAGGGAAAAGTTCAAGCCCAGGTGTTACCCTGCTGGATTTAGAGGAAGGGACAAGCCAAATATGCCCTGCATAGCCGCCGCAAGGCACCCCCAGGCTGAGGCCAGCGTGCTGTTCGAAAGGAGTCTGGTCGGAAGGTTGGAGCACTTGGGGCTGAAAACCGTGCAGGAGCGATCCGCATCCATTTGCCAATGCACCAAGTCTCATGCTAGGCTTTTCCAAAATAGCTATTGACCGCTCCCCTCACCACCCTCCCAAAAGGTGCCAAGCAGAATTGGCTGTGGAAAAAGTCCTGTGGGGAAGTGTGTCCATTCCAAGCATCTGTGTCACTCAAATGCCATTGGTCAGAAGGTTTCACAGGCAAGTTCTAGCAAACTATTAAGGGACAGACCATCCATATATTTAAACTTGCACAGGAAAGAAAAAACAAAAAAAAAGAAAAATTTTTAAATTTCGTTTCTGAAGTCCAGTCTAACCTGATACCAAAACCCAACAGAGATAACAAAAAAGAGACACGCAGAACTACATAGAACATTAGAGTTCCCCGGGAGTTTAATATATATTATTTGCAGTCAAACAATTTGAGAAAATGCTGCATGCCATTGATAAACTACCTTTTGGAGAATCACAGAATTAAAGTACGAAGGTCCATGTGAAGTCCAGGAATAAAGAAATCTGTTTATGGCAGAAAGAAAGAAGGAACTTGTACCCTTTGCAACAACATGGATGGAACTGGAGAGTATTATGCTTAGTGAAATAAGCCAGTCAGTGAAGGACAAATATCATATGATCTCACCCATTACGGGACAATAATGAGCAAAACTAACAACAAGCAAAACAGAACCAAGTGTATGAATACAAGGAATAGGCCTGCAGTGG